>OX328101.1:600000-901799 GCA_946811185.2 Hippopus hippopus
AGAGTAAGAGACTATTGTCATTTTACGGGTAAATATAGAGGCGCCGCACACAATGAATGTAACCTAAAGGCTAAAAATCCTAACTTCACTCCGGTATACCTACATAATCTTAGTGGATATGACGCTCATCTTTTTATTAAATGTCTTGGCAAATCTGAAGGGAAGATTGATTGTATTCCAAACAATGAAGAGAAATATATTAGTTTTAGTAAAGATATTTGGGTTGGAAAAAATATAAAACATAAAATTAGATTTCTTGATAGCTTTAAGTTTATGAGTTCTAGTTTAGACAAGCTTTCGAGTAACTTAGAAGAAAGTCAATTAAAAATTTTATCGAAATATTTTAATGATGAAGAATTACCATTAGTTAGAAGAAAAGGAGTTTTTCCTTATGAGTACCTAGATTCATTTGATAAACTTAAAGAAGAGAAATTACCACCTAAAGAAGCATTTTACTCTAGTTTAAACAAAGAAGGAATTAGTGATGAAGATTATGCTCATGCGCAAAAGGTTTGGAAAACTTTTAACATGAAAACGTTGAAGGAATACTTAGAACTTTACAATAAAATAGATGTATTGCTTTTAGCGGATGTTTTTGAGAACTTTAGAGATGTTTGTCGTGAAAACTATAATTTAGACCCTAGTTGGTATTATACAGCTCCTGGTTTAGCTTGGGATGCAGCATTAAAAATAACGAAAGTAAACCTAGAGCTTTTATCTAATATTGATATGCTTTTAATGGTTGAAAAGGGTATCAGAGGAGGTGTTAGTATGTGTAGTAAAAGATATGCAAAAGCAAATAATAAGTATATGGGTGAATTATATGATTCTAGTAAACCATCAAAATATTTATTATATATAGATGCAAACAGTCTTTACCCTTGGGCAATGAGTCGTCCTCTTCCTACACATGGTTTTAAATGGATGACAAATAAAGAATTAGAAATTTGGCAAAAAATCCCATGTATATTAGAAGTAGATTTAGAATATCCAAAAGAATTACATGATTTACATAACGACTTTCCTTTAGCACCTGAACGTTTAAAGATTGAAAAAGTAGAAAAACTTATTCCAAATTTAAATAATAAAAAGAATTATGTTATTCATCATGAAGCTTTAAAAACATGCGTTGATTTAGGTTTAAAAATTACTAAAATACATCGAGGAATTAAGTTTGAGGAAAGCCCATGGCTTAAATCATATATTGATACAAACATTGAACTAAGAAAAGCGGCTAAAAATAATTTCGAAAAAGATTTCTTTAAATTAATGAATAATTCAGTTTTTGGTAAAACTATGGAAAACCTGAGAAACAGAGTAACGATAGAACTGGTGTCTAGTGAAGAGCGTCATAAAAAATTAGTAGCAAAACCAAACTTTGACCACGCAACAGTATTCGATGAAAACCTAACAGCGGTACACATGAAAAAAACTAAGTTAAAATATGATAAACCTATTTACTCAGGATTAAGCATTTTAGATATTAGTAAAACATATATGCAAAGAACTTATTATAATTACTTTAAACCTAAGTATGGTGAAAAGGTTAGAATGTGTTATACTGATACGGATAGTTTTATTCTCGAAATAGAAACTGAAGATTTATATAAGGATATGGAGAAAGATGTGGTTGAAATGTTTGATACAAGCAATTATCCTAAAGACCATTTCTTAAAAAATGATTGTAATGCTAGAGTAGTTGGAATGTTCAAAGATGAGTTAGGTGGTAAAATTATGACTGAGTTTGTTGGTCTTGGAGCAAAAATGTATGCTTATAAAACTTTAGATGGTGAGGAAGATAAAAGATGTAAAGGTGTTAAACAATCAGTTGTTCAAAACGAAATAAACTTTAATAATTACAAAGAGTGTTTGCTTACAGAAAAGGACCTGTATAGAAAGATGTTTGTTTTAAGAAGTAGGGAGCATAATGTGTTTACTGAAGAATTACACAAAAAAGCGTTAGGGTCAAGTGATGATAAAAGGTTTGTTTTGAAAGATAAGATTGATACTTTAGCTTGGGGGCATTATAAAATATAATTTAATTTTACGGATTAAATTATATTTCAGTCTTTTTTTAATATTTGCTTTTTTGCATTATTTGATAATTTTTATAGGTTTTTTTCTCATTTTTTTAAAAAAATCTGATGAATATCCATTATAATCAATAATATCACCAAAAATATGCATTACAATTTTGTATATTAATTGGTTTCTAGTTAATTTTTTATCTAATTTAATTCCTAAAATGTTTTTACATACAACTAATATGTCTTTTTTTGAATTGTTTCCATAAATATGAATACTATCCCAAAAGTTAAACCTATATGTATTATTTAATCTAAACATAGGGTCTATAGAATCTAAAATACTATTTACATAATTAGATAAAAGTATTGCAAATTTCGCTAATAGTTCTTTATCCGAAATTAAATTTTTAAATTTATCTTTAACTATATCTATATTTATCAAATTCTCTTCCATATTATCTATAGCCTTCATTAAACCCTCATCTTTATCTAAGTTTAACTCCTTTAAGAACTCCTTTAATGACTCCATCTTGAATTAATTTATAACTTAAAATTTAAGAAATTCAAAAAAATTTTTCCACTTCTTTATTTTTGAATTTATGGTAAAATGATTATAGTAATTATATGGTCCCTCATGCATAGACTTATCTTGCGTCAACACATGGGGCCCAATTAGTTGATGCGTTGGTTAGTGAATAAATCGATGCGTTGGTTAGTGGATAATGAAATTTATTTTCTTTAGAATTATGAGGAAATAGATTTATTCAAAAATCGTATGGGCAAACTGGGCAATTTTATATCGTATGGGCAAACTGGGCAATTTTATAAAAATTTGTCAAAAAATTAAAAAATTAGCAAAAAATTAAAAAAATGCCTAGGATGCCCATTTATCTATCTACTATTTCTATTTTATTTTTGAAGAAATATGTCTCCCAATCGGACATTGTAGATCTAAGATCAGACTGCACGTCCTGTGCATTCTGATCTTGATCTACACTGTCCGCAAAGGGTCAGTAAGTCGCGCTTAGCAGCCTGAGGATTAACCATTTACTAAGCGACAGAATTTTAGATTCGTCCAAACTGAAAGCATTGGCAGACGACAAATTCGCTTATGCTCTAATGGAAAGATTTGTCTTTGATAGGATAGAAAACATCGTGGAAAAAAGGAGAAATGCTGGTAATCAGCCTTTTCTCATTTTCTAACGATGTTTTCAAAAACGTTATTTTCTGGGTCGTTAAAACTCGGGATTGTGTGGTAAAGGTTTTAAGCTCTATATTAAAAAAAAAGTAGTCCTTTAACGACCCTGATTACGAAAGCTTTTGAAAATATTGTAGGAAAAGGAGAAAATGCTGGTAACCAGTATTTTTTTTCTTTTCCTACAATATTTTCTACGCTTTCACAAATAAATTCCATCATTTTAGACGCCCCAAATTTGTCGTCTGCAAATACTCTCGATTTGGGCGCGTCTAAAATTTTGTCGTATGGTAAAGAGTCAGTTCATAAATAACAGCGAAAACCCAGTTTCCAGATTGGATTTTTTTCACACTACAAATTTGTAATCACCATGTGATCTAAGAGGCCATTAAACCTCATTTGGAACAAAAAAAAAAAATCTCGTAAATTCTTGACAACATCAAAGAAAGAACGGGGGGAGGGGTTGGATATAACTAACCGATTTCGGATTTCAAGTTCCATATGGTGGCATATTTCTGCCACGAGATACGAGATATCTATCATGATAATTTTAGAAAACTATCGCGATAAATTAAAGTTTCCTGGAAATTTTATCGAGATAGTGAAAAAAGTATCACGATAAACTTAATATTTTAACGCAAAATTTCTCAATCGTGCACGAAGCTGACATTCGAGATAAGATTATCATGATAGTTCTGTTTCTCGATATCTATAAATAGAAAATTTATCATTTGGATGAACTCGGTAGTTTTTGACTTCACAAGATTGCAGTAAGTAAAAATTCGAATCATTAACAAATGTAGCTCAATTGGTAAATTTTGACAAGACTCGAAATGAACAGAAGTCTATGAAATCACAAAGACGGCTCGAAATGCCTCCTACGAACAACTTTAAAACCATTCAGGGAAAAGGGGAATTCGTAAGGTTGTAGACGAAGGTGTTCCGAAACCGTATCTAATTATAGATACCGTGAATGTCAATTATGGGCGCGAAAGAAAAAAAAAATCATGATAACAGAGTTATCGCGATATTTTAATCGTGAATTTTTTTATTATCTAGATAATATTTCAAGGAAACTTTGTTTTATCACGATAGTCCTTTTAAATTATCGCAATAGCTATCTCGTATCTCGCGGCAGAAATATGCCACCATAGTTCCATTATGGCTCTGAAGTATAGTGCATTCAAAAGTACACTGACTAATTTAGAAACTGCTGAAAATAAACAATTCCTCCTTTTCTTTAACGCTTAATTTTGTTAGTCGCATTACCATGGGTTTAGATCTATATGTAAAGGGAGCTAGATTCTAGATCTTGATCTATTCAGATTTTTTACAATCTCATCAAATTCAAAATGATTTAAATCTATCACAGAATTGTGTTGGAAGACAGAAAGTAAATCGTCAGCAGACAAGAAAGACGAAAATAAGACAAATATATTCTTAAGGTAGTAGACCCCTAACGCTTCTAGTGCAAGATGGAATAAGATTTCTTGCTAGTTGATAAATAAGGATTTATACTGATATAATACTTTTGCACATTTTAAACCGACCAGAAATTCCTTTGTTGTCTATCTTGAAATTATTTGTTGATACTTTTGTTACATTCCTGAAAAGGAAGGTAATTATCATCTCCCTTTGAAATGAGAATGTAGTGGTTTTAGATTTATAAATGATAATTCTAAGAAGGAAAAAAGGGAAAAAGTGGCTCGGTTAGAGTAGTACAATAATACTCATTTTTTAATCATAGCAAATTTTGTAGGATAATATTATAGTGGAAATAGCTGTTTTCCATTAGTGGTCTACTACCTTAATGGTATTTCCTTAATGAGCAATGTAACCTCTTTAGTTATATTTTGCGCCAGTTTCGCAAAGACTTGTGGGAATCTCGCATGATCAATAACACGCGTCGATCACTCGTCACAACTCTTCCGATTCCGTACTTATACCGGATCACCCGAGGCATGCCGATTGACGCGTCGATACGATGATTCTTATTCAAATTAGTACGATGACGTCATATCCGATGTAATATAAATAGACGGAGTTACCGATTGCAAAACGAACCATCCTGTTATTTAAACGATCAAAATTGCATCTTTTTATTGAATACAACGGTACACTATAAATATAAATATTATTGAAAAGAAAATTACATTAAATTATTTTTATCGGTATTTTATTAGGAATTTTGATTTACTGCATAAAACCTAAACAGCCCCTTTTAACTCTTTACCAAATGACATAATTTTACACCAGCCAAAATTCAAAGCATTTGCAGATGACAAAATAAATTTGACTCAAAATTTGAAAATTTTTCTCAGTAGGGAAGAAAAAATTGTGGGAAAAGGAGAAAATGCTGGCTACCAGCATTTTCTCCATTTTCCACAAAGTTTTCGAAAGTCCCTTTCTTCAGGGTCGTTAAAAACTCATGACTGTGTGGTTAAAAGTTGAACTCTTCTAAAGACATAGGTATACACTTCAAGACTTTACTATTCACGACAAACCTTTCTATGGTGGCATATTTCTGCCGCGAGATACGAGATAGCTTTTGCGATAATTTCAGGGAACTATCGTATGGTGGCATATTTCTGCCGCAAGATACGGGGTAGCTATTGCGATAATTTAAGAGAACTATCGTGATAAAACAAAGTTTCCTGGAAATATTATCTAGATAAAAATTTTCACGATAAAAATATCGCAATAATTCTGTTATCATGATTTTTTTTTTTTTTGTGCCCATAACTGAATTTAACGGTATCTATAATCAGATACGGTTTCGGAACATCTTCGTCTACAACCTTATGAATTCTCCTTTTCCCTGAATGGTTTTAAGGTTGTTCGTAGGAGGCACTTCGAGTCGTCTTTGTGATTTTACAGGCATCTGTTCATCTGGAGTCTTGTCAAAATTTACCAATTAAGCTACAATTGTAAATGATTCGAATTTTTACTTAATGCAATTTTGTGAAGTCAAAAACTACCGAGTTCATCCAAATGATAAATTTTCTATTTATAGATATCGAGAAACAGATAGAACTATCACGATAATTTTATCTCGATGTAAGCTTCGTGCACGACTGAAAAAATTTGCGTTAAAATATTAAGTTTATCGTGATTTATTTTTCAGGAAACTTTTCACTACCTCAATAAAATTTCCAGAAACTTTAATTTATCGAGATAATTTCAGAAAACTATCTCGTATCTCGTGGCAGAAATATGCCACCATACTATCGTGATAAAGTTTCCTGGAAATATTATCTAGATAATAAAAATTTTCACGATAAAAATATCGCAATAATTCTAACTGTTATCATGATTTTTTTTTCTTTCGCGCCCATAACTGACATTCACGGTATCTATAATTAGATACGGTTTCGGAACACCTTCGTCTACAACCTTACGAATTCCTCTTTTCCCTGAATGGTTTTAAAGTTGTTCGTAGGAGGCATTTCGAGTCATCTTTGTGATTTTACAGACTTCTGTTCATTTCGAGTCTTGTCAAAATTTACCAATTAAGCTACAATTGTTAATGATTCGATTTTTTACTTACTGCAATCTTGTGAAGTCAAAAACTACCAAGTTAATCCAAATGATAAATTTTCTATTTATAGATATCGAGAAACAGATAGAACTATCACGATAATCTTATCTCAAATGTCAGCTTTGTGCACGAAGTTCAGGAAACTTTTCACTATCTCAATAAAATTTTCAGGAAACTTTAATTTATCGCGATAGTTTTCAAAAAATATCATGATAGCTATCTCGTAGCAGAAATATGACAACATACATTTCTTTTTACCCTTTGGCTGCTAAACTAAGCGCGACTTTTGTTTTGTTGCATCAATTTTTATGAAGATCATGGTCCATATTTCTCCTTTTCCCACAATATTTTCTTCCCTATCGAAGACAGAAATTATCATTTGAGTTAAATAAGATTTGTCGTCTGCAAACACTTTGAATTTGGTCGAGTCCCAAGTTCTGTCGTTTGGTAAAAAGTTAAAAATACATCATTACAGCTCTAAAAAATCGCTGTTAAGGCTTCGTAGTGTCTAGACTGGTTCTGGTTTTGGTAGGGTGTATAAACATAGATAAATTATAATCGATAGGTATGGTGTAAGTAAGAGATAAAGAAACTCACTGGATTTGTCTTGATGGCCCCAAGAGAATGAAATGCAATTTCTATCGGTCGTAATTTGTGCAACCTTTCAACCTTCAGGGGCAACATTTGGCATGAAGATACAAGAAAGATTCAAGTTTCATAAAATAAAGATGAAATTGGTTCAAAAACTGGCTTAAAACCAGTAAAGATGTATCTTTAAGGTTGAAGCATGTGCTGACGTGCCCTTTGTGTACCATTATGTCAATGACTTTTGGTTAATTTTGTTCCGATGGGCATACAACCTTTATGTCCTGGTCAGTCCATTTCCGGCAAATTATTCTTTCTGAAATTGTGTTGTTACGCCTACGAGTAACAGCACAACTAAATATAGTCCCCGCGAGACGATTACGTAATTGTTACATCTCAAGCGTGTGTGTCGTTACGCAATATCTGTCTCTCCGAGGATTGATGATAGTCATTGTGGCAGATTCATTGAATGGTTAACCGTTCATACCTCCAAGCGCGACTCACTGAGCTTTTTGCGGACAGTGTCTCACTGACCTTTTTGCGGACAATGTAGATCAAGATCAGACTGCACAGAACGTGCAGTCTGATCTTGGATCTACAATGTCCGATAGAGAGATATTTTCCCCTAAAGTATATCTTTGAAATAGCAACATTTGGGGTTTTACTAGATCGGCTTGAAAGATTAATTATAGTTATTTAGCAGGATAAGGGTTAATTGATTGAATAGTGTTTTAGGCCGCTTTCAACAATATTTTAGTCATATCACGTATTCATGTATTGCCTGGGTTCCACCAGTAGTGCAAGGCTAGTGTCTTGCAGTATCTTGTCCAATGACACTCCCACGAAAAAGCCAGTGCTTCCAGTGAGACTCGAATCCGCGGCTTCCAGGTCACGAGTCCTATACTTGACCACAATAGTTTTTTTTTGCCAGTTAAAAAGAAAAACAGAATTTACCTAATCTTGGTCTCAGAGTACTGTTTTCTGTAAACTGGAATGTCTTTTAGATAACTACAGTAATATACATTTTCGTTTTACCGTAAAATTTAGATGTGCTTACACATCTGAAAACAAAGCCTGTAATCTGATCTGTGTCTAATAATATTGAAATAACCTGGTGCTCATTGTTTTTCAGATTAGTTTAATTTTTGTTCTTGTAGTATTTTTACCATCAAACGACCTCTCTTTGCAGCTTTAGGTGCAAATTATACATGACGAATGTCTTCCTCCATACACACATTTTAGATAAGTACAACCTGACATCGTTGATCAAAGTCCAGTAATAACACGCTTTATTTCTACAACATTAATGACCAAGATTTCCTTGTTAATTCACTTGTCAAAATCAATGAGCATGACAAAGCTTTAATTTATATTACCATTAGATTTATAATCAATTCGTAAAAGGTAAGCTTCTTTGGTTTTTCCGTCACTTTTTTCCTATAACTTGTTACAGTATTTTTTATTACCGTATAGCGTAACTTATGAGCGATTCAGGCAGGAATATTACTCTTTTTTCGGTTTCTTTTCTTTCTTTTACTTTCTTTTCGATTACCGCGTAGCCTCACTTACGTCACTTATCTCCCTCTTACTATCTGTTTGACTACCGCATAGCCTCACTTACGTCACTTATCTCCCTCTTACTTTCTTTTCGACTACCGCATAGCCTCACTTACGTCACTTATCTCCCACTTACTTTCTTTTCTATTACCGTGTAGCCTCACGTCACTTATCTCCCTCTTACTTTCTTTGGGACCACCACGTAGCCTCACTTACGCCACTTATCTCCCCCTTTACTTTCTTTTCGACTACAGCGTAGCCTCACTTACATCACTTATCTCCCTCTTTTCTTTGTTTTTGACTACTTGTAGCCTCACTTACGTCACCTATCTCCCACTTACTTTCTTTTTGACCACTGCATAGCCTCACTTACGTCACTTATCTCCCACTTATTTTCTTTACGACTACTGCGTTGCCTCACTGCGTAGCCTCACTTACCTCCCACTTACTTTCTTTTCGACTACCACGTACCTCACTTACGTCACTTATCTCCCATTTATTTTCTTTACGACTACTGCGTTGCCTCACTGCGTAGCCTCACGTCACTTATCTCCCACTTACTTTCTTTTTGACTACCGCGTAGCCTTACTTATGACATACACTCACAAGAATATTGGTCTACCTTTTTTTTTTTGTCACTTCTCCCAATTACTTTATTTTTTGATTACATGTTCGCTTTACTTAACACTTTACCAAACGACAAAATTTTAGACTTGTCCATTTCCAAAGCTGTTGCAGACGGCAAAATTTATTTGGCTTACACGGTAAAAGTTGTCTCTGAAAGGGTAAAAACGTTGTGGGAAAAGGAGAAAATGCTGGTTATCAGCTTTTCTCTTTTTCCCACAATGCTCTCAAAAGCCCTCTTCCTCAATGCCGTTAAAACAAGAGATTGTGTGGTAGAGGATTAAGGGATAACCCAAATGTACACCAGCAAGTACCAAACATCAGTGCCAAATTATTTTTATTCCGCATTTCTTTTTTTTTTTTTTCAATTTCTAGGTATTTCGTAATAGACTTATGTCTCGGTCAGATTTTGATTTTGATGACGGACAATTTTAGCGTATATCCCCGAAGCTTGTTTCTAAACAAGATGTCGCTAAATTATTCCATTCGATGGATTGTATTTTCAGTGGTCTACGGAGGTCGAGTTTATGTATTTGGTGCTATAAGCGTTGGTCAACTATGATAAAAGGCGCGTTCGTCTGTTACCTCAGGCTGAGATAGTTCTAAATGTTTGACTTGAGCCAGAGTCCAAAAAGTTTAACATAAAGATGAGAAGAATTTGAATCCATGGTTTCAGTTCTCAGAGACTGGATTGTTAATCGTTAATTCTTTTAGGACCAGAGGCGAAGACATGGGCTTTTGCGGACGGCATAGATCAAGATCAGACTGCAGAGAACGTGCAGTCTGATCTTGGATCTATACCTGCTCGTGTATAGTCAAGCCTGTAAAATCAGTCTTTTTAATTTTCAGTTTCAGAGGCAAAAAGGGGACTTAATTCATCTCCGTGATTCACTATATACCATGCAAATCAACACCTGACCGTGGATCCCTAAAATCCATTTTGTATTACTATCTTCTTAATCCTGAGTTAGAGGTCTTTGGAAATGAAAAAAAATTAACAAAAAGCAAAAGGTTTCGGCTAAGGTCAGCCTGCGCGGACTGCGCAGGCTGACCTGGGTCGATACTTTTTGCAGATGCATTAAACCCCCTTTTCACAATGCATGGTTCATTAATACTTGAATGCCACATGTGATTTCGGTCGACTTGGACACTAAAGCGAAAGTCTAACTTCTCAGAGACTAAAATTACCCTACCTGTGGCCTTTTTATGGCTGTAATACAAACCTTAATCCTTGGGCTGCTAAGCGGGAATAAAAAACCTTTTGCGGATAGTGTAGATCAAGATCAGACTGCACAGAACGTACAGTCTGATCTTAGATCTACGCTGTCTGATAAGGAGACATTTTTCTTTGAAAAATACCTATGCAATAGCAAAATTTGGGTTCTTACTATCGGCTTGAAAGTTTTGTTTTCACTTATTTAGCAGGTTACAGGTTAACTCTCTCCTTACTGTAGACGACACAAGATCCTTTTGTGGACAGTGTAGATCAAGATCAGACTTCACAGAACGTGCAGTCTGATCTCTGATCTACACTGTCCACTCTTCTATTCTAGATTTTGAAAAAAAAAAAAACTCTTTATCTTGCAGTAGAACTATACTTGCTGCCATTGAAAATGTGTAGTTTATTTTTCGGAAGTGAAAGAGTTAAAGATACATCGCTACAGCCAGGGAGGAAAAACACAGTTAAAACTTTATAGTGTGTATAATTGTTCAGATATTGGTCAGCTACGTAAAACATGGGTAAATAATTGATGAATATGATGTACAGAATACAGAAACTCGACGGATTTGTCCTCATTTAAAACCGGAAACGACAACAGCGATGGCTTGGATGGCCTCCAAAGCATGAAATGCATTTTCTATCCGTCGTAATCTGTGCAATCTTGCAGCCATCAAAGACAACATTTGGCACGAAGACACAAGAATAATTATAGTTTCATAAAACAACCATGAAATGTGTTTAAAAAAATGGCTGAAAACTGGCTGAAAACGAGTATAGGCGTATCTTTAAGTAAGTGGACAAGGTTTATTTCCTAATCTGTTCATCAGACCTTAAAACACTGTCACGAAATTTGAGATACTGTGACCCTTTACCACAGGCATTTTCAAGTGTCTTGATAAACATCGTTCTCTATATAACACTTTAGAGAGTAGTTTTTTCAAGACACAAGTGCCTGTGCCTTCCACCGACATTTTGCCCGCCCGGGCAGCTCAGTGGTTAGCGTATCGGACTCGTGACCTGGTGGTTGTGACTTCGATACCCGATTGAGGCAAACTTTCTTTCCGGCGATTTTTCGAAAAAAAGAAAGTAGTCAGTGACTTGTAAAGAAAGTGTGTCATTACTGGTATGAGAAAGCCAGGAAACTCATGCGTGGGTGCACTGAACGCCGTGATATGACCTAAGCTGTTAAAACGGTGTTAAACTCCAATTTAATAAATCCACCGAAATTTTTAGATACGTCCAGTCCTAAAAAAGATTTGTCGATGGTATGGAATGATGGAATTGGACATAAAAGTGGGATCAAGTTTCTGTAGTAGAGCCGTGCTTTAAGTAGATGAAAGTTAAGTAGAGGATAAATAAAACTGACCCTAATCGAGCATTCAGAGTGTTAGTGCCAGACGCTCTTTTTTCTAAAAATAAAGTATTATTCTTTGTGGATTACGCCTGTACCATGGTTTATTTTGTTTAAGATGTGAGGAAAATCCCGAAAATACTAATCATTGTCTAGCTTTCTCTGTCTCTGTCTCTTTTTTTCTCTCTCATAGCACTCCTAGTAAGTAACTAGCTACCTTCCCACATGAAAAAAACAAATCAATATTTAGCGGAGTGAGAAAAGGAGAGAGAGAGAGAGAGAGAGAGAGAGAGAGAGAGAGAGAGAGAGAGAGAGAGAGAGAGAGAGAGAGAGAGATAGAGAGAGAGAGAGAGAGAGAGAGAGCTGTTTTTGGCAAAAACTATCATCAAACCCCGAAAGAAATTTAGCCCATCTTGGATTCCAACTCATAGCCCCTGGGTTTTACGTCTTTGCGTTACCGACTGACTCAACCAGGACAGACAAATTTTAAAATGAAAACATGATGAAAGATAGAAACATGAGTATACGTAATTTTCGGTTTATAGATATGAGCTGCACACTGGCAAAAGGGGCCTTAATGCATCTCAGCGATGCATCATACAAAGCAAGTCATCACATAATTATGGGTCCATAAAATAGAATGGTCCTTTGACATTCAGAAAATTGACCAATAGCAAAAAGTTTCGACCCATGTCAGACTGCGCGGACTGCGCAGGCTGTCATGGGTTGATACTTTTTGCAGATGCACCAAGTCCCCTTTTCACAGAGCATGACTCACATTATCAATAAAGATTTAATCTGAAACATCATAATCATATGTGATCCGAGTCTGTAGACATAGTGGTCAGGCAATACCTAACGTACCCTTGGATTTCAGGTAGACCCTAAACACAGTCAAACCTGTATTAAGCAATCACACAGGGTACACTCAAAATGTGCTCGCTTAAGGCAGGTGCGTAGCACAGGCTTAATAATGGCTGCATGCTTAAAAGCCAAATAACATCCAAAAGTATATAATGCGGGTATTACAATGTATTTAAATTTAAATCATAGGAATTAATGTAAAGATGACTATCTGTTATAGTACCGTAGATCCAAGTCCTGGTCGCTGGCAAAAAAAAAAAAGACATTTAAAACTAGTTAAAAAGTTGCTAGGTGACGGTATCTTTTGTTCCCTTTTCACTTGGCTTTTAAAATTAATTTAAAAGTAGTAGAGTGTAATTTCAGTTGGATTATGGCAAAAGACCCATACACACATCAATAAAGAACCATATGTACACCGTAAAAATACCATATGTACACCAATAAGTACCATACATGTGCTATCAAAGAACCATGCACACACCAATAAGGAACCATACATACTCCATTAAAAAACCATACACACACCGATAAAGAACCATACACACACCAATAAAGAGCTATACACCAATATACAGAACAATACATACACATCAAGCCGCCAAAGTACCAGGCCTCTTTGGTGTAAATCTCTGCCAGGGCTGTGGGCATACATACGACAAGCACAAGGAGATCCGCTAGACAAAGATTCAGTAGATACATGTTGACAGAAGTCTTGAGTGTTCTGCTGGATCGTATTGTCACAATTACCACGATATTGCCGACCACACCGGTGAAAAAAATGATAACATACAAGATGGTGGACGTCACGACCAGGTACTGTGGAGCCCTTGGCTGTATTGGTATAGTGGAATTGTTGCACATTGCAGGAGCTTTATACACTGATACTATGGTACTTCTGTTCTAATAATAAACACACAAGACTCATGTTCATTGAATTTATTTTTACCTGTACCAGTTCAAAGTGATATTTTCAGGTTTTAATTCACCTACACATATTGTTACAGTTGTTGATTCAACAACATAATGTACTTTTAACTAAGAAAATATTATAACAGACCCAATGGCACATCTATATACATGCATGAGTAAAAAAAGTAGGTAAACGTCCATTCATAGATATTACTACAGAATTTTATTCAAAGCAGACAAAATATATCTTTGGCACATTTATTCCTTCGTTTCCAAATGTACTGAACATACTGAAACTTTAATTCGGTGTAACAAACATTAATCTGTGAAGCATTAGACTCCAGTGTGAAAATGAACTTGAAGTGAAAATGTTTTTTTCCCCTCAGTTATAATATTCCGTGCTGTCCGATTGAAAGTACGACAATATTCTGTGTCGTATGCCTGTAACTCACGCACCTGCCGGCGTCGTCTTCCTGACAGACGTGATCCTTGCCGATATAACTGATGACTTTCGCCTCATTTTTATTGGTTAAAGCCCGCAGCTGTCGCGGTACATTGTGCTAATCAGTCTCCAAGATCCTAGTTCTGCTTTCTTATTCTTCTGTGAGAAAACCAATACATTATCCAACGTTTCCTCAGTGCGATTTGACCAAATAAGTTCCTTCGCAGCTATTGGCAACAGAAATGGCTGTACATAGTAGACGGCACAGACCTAAGATCAGAATGCACAGATTTATAATATTCTGATCTTTCGTCTTCACTGTTCGCTATTCAATAACCCGCAACACACACACACACACAAAAGCATAGCCGAAAATTATTACATTTATAGATCTCGATGAAATAAATGAATTTGTGTACTAAGTGGTGAAAGAATTATATAACTAGTTTCCTATGGACAATATGGGGATTGTGTGGTTGTGTCAACTTTTTACACTCTCTTCTTAGTGCAAGCTATTAATCTTAGTCGTCCACCATTCGGTCATGGACAAATACATAAGCATGGAATTGTCAACAATCATCAGAAACAATCGTTTAGTTTTTTTTTTTTTTTTTTCAGCACAAGACATATACTGATTCGAATGACAGGCTAGTAATTCAGACGTTGTGAGTTTGAATCCCGACTTTGGCAAAGTTTTTTTGTCTTTTTTTTTGGGGGGGGGGGGGGGGGCGAGTGAAAATTTTTAATCTCGAAACCGTTGTATCTGTGGTAACCTTGTGATACAAAGATAGCAGGTGGCCAGTTCATGATCATTTAGTCATTGCTATCGTCCCTTACGGCAGGGATCATATATACACATCTAGATCTAGATCTATATACGATCCCTGCTCACGGCTAAAAACGAAAAGCATGTATTAACGGGAAATTGGGCAAACGACAAAAAGGGCGAATGTGTTTAGGGCGGACGATCCTGAAATAATTCTCTAAATATTATCTGGTTTCTTACTAAGCACTCTGTGGGTAAATTAAAACTTTTGTAAACACTCGAGAACATGTGCAGAAAATAAGTGGACGAATCATACGTGGTACGAACACGAGCTTAATGACGTCAGTGATCAAAGTCGGCAATCAAAACGAAAGTAGGTCAGCACATACAACATCTACCTGAAAACATCAATAGAATACAGTCACATCAAAGGATGCTGAAACGTGGTACAGCATGTATCTCATTATTCCGAAAGGTTTGTAATCATTTTACACACTATTTAATTTTTCATCAAGACTGAAATTGACAATCTGGACTCTTAAACTTAACTCTGTACCAGAACGACAAAAATGTAGACTTATCCTAATTTAAAGCAATAGCAGACGACAATTTAAACACGGGCTCAAATAATGGAATCTGACTTTGATACGATAGAAAACATTGTGGAAACAGGAGAAAATGCTGGTTCACCAGCATTTTCTCCTTTTTCCGTGCAATGTTTACAAACAGCTTATCTTTTTCAGTAGACTAGTTAAAACTTTGGACTGTGTTGTAAAAGGTTGAATAAGATGAGCCATATGCCCGGGTATCGACCGACTAAGATTAGACCAAGTACACAGAAAGCTAGACTACCGTGGTATTTGCTGTATGAGATATAACTCTGCTAGGACATGACATTCATTTCTACCTCTGGTCCACCCTCAGTCCGAAGGGTTGCTGCGATGTTATTTTTGTGATTGGATCGGTGCAACCCTTCAGACTGAAGGTACCCCTGGTCACTTCCACGACAGGTCATCTCGGCCTCGACAAAAAAATCAAATAACAAATTTGCACGAATAACCTTTGACTTTTACCAGACGACAAATTGTTAGATTTATCCAAATACATAGTGTTCATGCACAAAAAACTGATTTTGGTATTTACACAAACTGGTAATCCATATTTTCATGCAAAGATTGCCTTTGAAAAGTTATGATATTGACAAAAATATATAATTAAATAAAACGATAGATGTTCCTTTTTTCTATTACTTTTCTGCAAAGTTTCTTATCATATTAGACATGATATGGTAGGTCCTATCAGATATATATGTGAAATAAGATATAATTTGACAATTGGTACTATACATATAAATGAGCTATGTTCTGGCAAAAGGGGGATTAACTCTTTACCACAAAATCCCGACTTTTAACGACCCTGAGAAAGAAGCCTTTTGAAAACATTGTGGGACAAGGAGAAAATGCTGGTAACCAGCATTTTCTCCTTTTCCCACAATGTTTTCTGCCCTTCCCAAACCAAATTTCAATTTTTCAGTCACATTTATTTTGTCGTCTGCAAATGCTTTGAATTTGGACCGGTCTAAAATTTTCTTGTGTGGTAAAGAGTTAATGCATCTCTATGATGCAGTATACCAAGAGAGTCATAACATACTTATGGATCCCTGACATCCATTTTGTCTAACAACCAACTGTTTAATGAGGTAGCATGTGCTCAGATATGCAGAAAATTTACCAAAAAATCCTGAAAAGTCTCGACTTATGTCAGTCTGGGACGGACTACACAGGCTGACAAGGGTCGATACTTTTTTTTTAATATGTGTTAAACCCTCTTTTCACAGAGCATAGCTCATATAAATGTGCCACTGGTGTATTTACATCCATTAACATTGAAGTTGTTTCTGGTATTTTTTGATTTATTTTTGAAAAGTTACTCTTTTTACAGAGGAATCAGTGTGACAAAATGAAGTTGGGAAGATGCATACAAGTTAGGATGACACCTTGCTGTGGAATGTCTAACCTCACGTCAGACAGTGTTATGATCAAAATGAATGAATTCCTACACAATTTTTTTGCATCACAAGACCACGGAATTTTGTCCATAGAGGTAATATTGTTTATTAAACCTACCACACAATCCTGGGTTTTGACAACCTTGAGAAAAAAGCCTTCTGAAAACATTGTGGGAAAAGGAGAAAATGCTGGTTACCAGCATTTTCTCCTTTTCCCACAAAGTTTTCTACCTATTCAAGGACAAATACTAAAATTTTTGATGAAGCATTTTAATAGTCATTTGTAAATTCCTTCAATATAGACCAGTTCGAAATTTTGCAATATGGTAAATGGTTAATTAATATATGATATTAGTATAATATAATGTAATATTATAGAATATAATATAATACGGTTGGCTTGCAACATGCAAAAAGGGGCATTTGGACATTTGCGTAAAGTGTCGTCTCGGATCAGCCTGCGCAGGCTAATCCGAGACGGCACTTTACAACTACATTAAATTTTGTTCTTCATTAGACTTGCACAAAGCAGAACATTACATTAAAACGGAAAGTATCGCTTCGGATTAGCCTGCGCGGACTGTGCAGACTGATCCGAGACGACACTTTACGCAAATGTCCAAATGTCCCTTTTCGCGTGTTGCAGGCCATACAATGTAATATAATGTTTATTAACCCTTTGTCACATAATCCTTATCTTAGCCACCCTGAGAGTGAAGGCTTTTAAAACAATGTGGGAAATTGAAACAAAGACAAGTTGCCAGCATATTCTCCTTTTTCCAACAATGTTTTCAAAAGGCTTCTTCCTCAGAATGGATATTTGGTAAAGGGTTAAAAGAAACTCCAGGAAAGAAAGATGTGCTGGCCACAGAGATATAATTGAAATAATGTTGAAAATGGTGTTATATGCCAAACAAACAAACCAAGTGGGAAAGAAAGAAAAGGACATTTTTCTATTTTAAACAACATATATAATAATTATGTAAGAGCCATGCTGTGGCAAAAGGAGGCTTAATGCATCTGTGTGATCCATTTTATGAATCAAGCCATCACATAATTATGGATCCACTTTTATAGCCACTTTTTTCTAACAACCAACTTAATCATCAAGTAGACTGGTCCTTGGACATACAGAAAATTGATCAACAGTGAAAAGTTTTGGCCCAGGTCAGCCTGTGCGGACCGTGCAGGCTGACCTGGGTTGATACTTTTCGCAGATGCATTAAGCCCCCTTTTGCCAGAGCACGGCTTGTATATAGAATTACTCATGTACATGTACTTAAAGCCCAACTTTTCTTCTACAGTCAGCTTGTAAGAAGTTCTGTCAACTTTACAAAACAATGACAGACGAGGAGAAGAAGACATTTTTTAAACACTTGGCGAAGCATTATGGACCAAAACAGGACCTGATAGTACAGGTGTCTAAACAAGTGTGTGCTGCACAGGTAAGTCTAAACTGCTGCCGTTAACTTTTAACTCTTACCCTGCTGAATAAGTGAAATAAAACTTTCAAGCCAATAAAAAAAACCCAAATTTTGCTATCTTAAAGGTATTTTCGCAGAAAAATATCTTCTTATCAGAAAATGTAGATCTTGATATACACTGTCCACAAAATGTCCTTGAGTCATGCTTAGCATGCTAAGGGTAAAGATAGGTGTTTGGAAGCCATGATAGATATTTAGCGAAAATTCACAAGATGCTAACTTTTACACTTAACCAAACAATTCCTGGTATTAATGACCCTGAGCTAAGCGTCGGTGGCTCAGTCGGTAGAGTGCAGGACTTGAGAACGGGGGATCGCTGGTTCAATCCCCACCTTGGCCAATTTCTTTGTGAGGAATGATGACAGTCTCACCACTGACCATTGTATCAACAATGGTTTCCGATATCTGGGAAAGCAGCCAGTACCTTGGAAAGAATAATGTGTGGAGTACTGGTAAAAGGAATTCCAGGAAAAGCATGGATAGGTGCACTGGCTGTTGCAATTTAACCAAAATAATGTTGAAAACGGCATTTAACACTATACAACTGTACAATCAATAATGACCCTAAGGCATTATGGGAAAAGGATTTTGAAAGCATTTTGAGAAAAGTGCATTTTCTCCTTTTCCCACAATGGTTTCTGGCCTTTCCAAGACACATTCCCTCATTATGGTACACTGTATTTGTTGTCCGCAAATGCTTGGCTTTAGACAGGTCTGGAATTTTGTTGTCTTATAGAGAGTTAAGGAATGAATGAATGAATGAATGAATGAATGAATATTGTCTAATGGCTCACGGACAGCTGTGGTCATATGGCATGCTTTTATGAGAGGGTTAAAGTGTCATTCCAAACTTCGATGTTGTCAAGGTGAGTAGCCATTTGCCACACAATATTATTTGGTATGTGGCTTTTTATTGTGGACCTCTACCAGAGTTCAAGTAATTAAAGCTATGTGGTCAAAGATGGCTTGGGTCACAACTTTCACATGAGCTTTTATAGAGCAAACTTTAGGTATCTTCTTGTTCAATACCATTTAGCCTACAGTTGTAATATTTTGTAAGTATGTATGTTGTGTACTTATTAGCCAGTGGAGCAATACAGGGCCATCATGGCTCTCTTGTTTTTTTTGTTTTTTTTAAGGAACGTGGTGACAGTGTCCTTCTGCGTACAGAGGAACGACTTAGAAGTGCCCTTGTTCCACGTTTTCAGACCTTGTTCAGTCAGATAGGACGGATAGATGATGGTGTGAAATATTTAGTGGATATGAGAGCGGATATATTGGTAAGTAAAATGATTGACCCTTTACCATAAAATCCCGAGTTTAAGCAATCCTGAGGAAATAGCATTGTGTGATGTGTCATTGATACATGCTACAAATTTCATCAAAATACAATGATCCATTAAAAAGTTACAAAGGATTAAAAAGCACCAGTAACTGCTACCCAGTGCACGACGTAAGACCACTTTGACGTCTCAGAGGGACAGCAAAGTAGTCTTTTGTCTCGCACAAGTTGCAGTTAGCGGTGTATTTTGAAAAAAAATTGTAAATTTCTACTCTATCATTGTATTGTAGTGAAATTCAAAGCATGTATCAATGATACATCCAGTGATGTTTTGCCAAATTTTGGTATTCAACCGATGATAAATAGTCAAGTTATGGGAAAAGTCTACATCCTTCTTGGACAACCCTTGTATGTCTCTTAACATTTAAAGAAATATAGAACTGACTTTTTATAATGAAATTTATTACATACCTGAAAATTTTCTAGCTCAAATACATGCCTCGCAGGCTGATAAAATATCACACATGACAGAAAAAAAATCTGTATTCGCACACTGTGAAATATGTTCCAAATATGGTATGATGACGAAATGATAACATAACTCATGCAGGGTATAGGTATATATTCATTTGCAATTTGATTGGTCAATTTTTACGCTGTAATGTTCATCTGCCATTCATAAAAACAAAGTTACTAGCTACACCATTTTTTGTTGCATTTTGATTACCGTTTTCGAATAAAATGTCAGTGGTTTGCAATATTTTGTTGTTGAAAGGTGTAGGTATTTAATAAAAGGAATATCATGCTGGAGTAACTTTCCTGGTGCTTGTATTTGCTTCTCGCCGGGCAAGAAAATTTTCTCACGCTGCTCGAATCAAATACAAGCACCAGGTAAGTCACTACAGTATAATATTCTGTATGTATTCTACTTCAATAGGACTGACTCCCAAGAATTGTTTATGCCACTATTGTTTCTCATTTTTTATCTTTAACTCTTTACCACACAATCCAGAGTTTTAACGACTCTGAAGAAAAAGTCTTTAGAAATCATTGTAGGAAAAAGAGAACCAGTAGACAGCATTTTGTCCTTTTCCCACAATGTTTACTACCCTTCCTGAAACAAATTTCAATGTTTCAGTCACCTTTATTTTGTTGTCTGCAAATGCTTTCAATTTGGACAAGTCTAAATATTTGTCTTCTGGTAAAAAGTTAAATCATGTGATCCATGCTCTGTGAAAAGGGGGCTTAATGCATTTCTGTGATCCATTATACCAAGCAAGTCATCACATAATTATGGATCCATAAAATACATTTGGTCTAACATTCAACTGTATCTGGAGATAGAATGGTCCTTTGATATGCAGAAAGTTGAATAATAGAAAAAAGTTTCGACCCATGTCAGGCTGACATGTGACAATACTTTTTGCATATGCACTAAGCCCCCTTTTCACAGGGCTCAATTTCATAGGGCGATTGATTAGGTGATGCTTTATCTTTTTAAGGACCTGCAGCATTCATTGACGTCAGAAGTGGATGTTGCATATCTTAGATCTTTACAATATTCCCTCAGAGATCTGTTGTCATTGTGGTTTACCGTCGGATTTTTAAATTTACAAAGAGTTACCTGGGAATCCCCGTGTGATATGGTACAAAAGGTATTCATATTCAGTCTGATTGATTTAAGAATTACAACCCCTAACTCAACAGTAAACTTTGTGTAACATCGACATTTTCGTATAGGCTATTCGGCCAATCTCGGCAGCTTCCGTCCTTTAATATGAAGGTTAGGGACCTAAGACCTTAATTAACTCTTTCCAAAGGACAATATTTTAGGCGGGTTCAATTTGAAAGCACTTGCAGAGGACGAAATTTGTATGGCACAAATGATGGGAATTGAATTGGATAGTCTAGAAAACATTGTGGGAAAAGGAGAAAATGCTGGTTACCAGCATTTTCTCTTTTTCCCCCAGTGTTTCCAAAAGGACTACTTCTCAGGGTCGTAAAAACTTTGAACTGTGTGGTAAAGGGTTAACTCTTTACCAAACGACAAAATTTTAGACCTGTCTAAATTGAAAGCATTTACAGAGTACCAATTAAATGTGAATAAAAAAATGAAGTTTGTCTCCTAATGTGTTGAAAACATTGTTGGAATCGGAGAAAATGCTGGTTGGACATGCAGAAAATTGACTAATAGCAAAAAACTTTTGGCCCAGGTCAGACTGGGTCGATACTTTTTGCAGAATGTATTAATCCCGCTTTTCACAGAGCATGGGTCATTTTATTTTTGCAAAAGAAGAAAAGTTTCACTTGAGAATGTAAAAAGAATAAATATTTACTACCTTTTTTACTGAGATGCACCAGATACATATGGCCTGTAACATGCGATAAGAGGCATTCGGACATTTGCGTAAAGTGTTGTCTCAGATCAGCCTGCACACTCCGCACAGGCTAATCCGAAACGACACTTTCCGTTTTTATGTAATTTTCTGTTTTGCGCAAGTCTACTGTAGCACAAAATCTAATGTAGTCGTAAAGTGCCGTCTCGGATTAGCCTGTGGGGACTGCGCAGGCTGATCCGAGACAACACTTTATGCATATGTCCGAATGTCCCTTTTCACATGTTGCTATCGGTATATGAATCAGGTTCTTTAAAAACGGGGGTTTTACACATCTACAAAAAGTAAAGACCCATGTCAGCCTGCACAGTCCGTGTAGGCTGACATGGGTCAAAACTTTTTACTTTTTATCAATTTTTCTACATGTCCAGGATGATTCTACCTCATGATTTAGTCTGTTGTTAAACAAGATTGGATTATATGGATACATGATTATGTGATGACTTGCCTGGTATAATGCATCATGGTGATGTGTTAAAACCCCTTTTCCCAGAGCATAGCTCATATTGTGTGTTATGGGAGATCACTCCTTCCTTGCAGCATAGCTTCTTCCTGCATAAAATCAATATTAAGCAACTGCGTTAGGGAGAATTATCTTTAGCTCAGTGGTTAGTGTATTGGTCTCTTAAGCCTCAAAACATGAGGATCTTCACCGTAGGGGTTCGAATCCCAGCCAGGGTGGTTTGTATTCCAGCTATGCATTTGTTGTGAACTTTATGTTCGTAAGAAGTGGAACTTGAAATCTTGATTTCATGATGTGCATATGAAGCTTTATTTGATGTTGTTATCTCAACAGATTTCAGAATACGAAGCTGTACACCCAGTAAGAAATTGGGCAGACCTAAAGAGGCGAGTTGGGCTATACAGGCGATGTTTTGTATTTACACATTCTAGTATGCCGCGGGAACCTATGGTTGTTCTTCATACTGCTCTTACAAATGAAATATCCACTTCTATACATGTAAGTTTTGACCGTTTTATCATTATATATAGGCTGTAAGAATTGACCTGGCAGGGCATGGCTAACCTTTGACATAAGTCGACTAGTTTGTTTAAACATATTTATTTTACATCGATTGAGAAACAAGTTCTTAAAACTTAGACAAATCTTTCTCGATTCTGCTTCCAGGGAACTATACCAGTACTCGCACTGAATGTGTGGGCCAATGAACAATCCCCAAACTTGACACCTGCTCCAAAGTATCAAACTTGGGACCATATGATTACGCGGCCGACACTCTACGTCATAACCATGGAAACCACCGACTAGTTCAATTTTCATTTTAGTGGCCTCCAACCAGTTCAGATTTGCTCGTCCTAAATCTATGTAAACATAATGCATCATATTCAATACCATATTTAAGTACGGACTGTGCAGGCTGACATGGGTCGATACATTTTGCAGATGCATTATGCCCCCTTTTCACAGAGTATGGCTCATAGCTACATAAATATTTCAGTCTATAATTGGTCACCATACATTTGCATCACCTGCCGGTTACCCGCCTATAACACAGTCTGATGTCGTGGCAGAAGATATAATGGTTGAAGACCCATCACAAATAACCACTGCCATGTTCTATTCAATTACCTCTACACAAAAAGGTAACTATGCTCACAAAGCTTTATCTCTCTACCACACAATCCCAAGTTTATCGTGATGCACATAATTATGTTGACTTTTTCTGATATCTCTGTCATAATCAGGGGCAAAGCAAAAACAAAGTTGCGTACACTTTACAAAAAAAAAAGAAAAAAAAGCAATTTTGCCATAAAACCTCACCAGAAGCCACCAAATAGCTTCTACAATTCAAACATTTTTCTGGGGGGAAGCCCTCCAGACCATTCTTTGGAATCCCCCCTTTCAACTCTTTGCGCCTTGGATAATACCTTCAGTATTACTTTTGCATATACTTTTATTTGGGCTAGCTTCGCCCCTGATCACTGAAGATACTTACTTCAAATTGGGACTGGTTGTTAACCCCAAGTCAAGAGATTAGATCCAAGTTACTGCAAACTATGGGTTCTTTTCATCCAGAAGGTCTCGGCATAGCAGACAGTGTAGATGAAAGGTCTAATCTTGATATACTCGGGCCGCAAAAGCAACTAAATTGTAAAAGGTGCTTAAAAAGGTTAACTATAAGGGGATAAACCCATTCCAGAAGAGATGGCAATCCTCTAATTATTATTAACGCAGATTTGCTCCTTTTATTTTTTTATGTTTCCGTTGAAAAATCAACTGTTGCTGTGTTTTGACTCTTTCCGTACCAGTGACGACACATGAAGCTTTCGTGGACAGTGTAGATCAAGATCAGACTGCACAGAAAGTGCAGTCTGATTTCTGATCTACACTGTCCACTCTTTTATTATAGATTATAACTTAGCTGTCTTTTCATCTTGCAGTGGAACTGTATTTGTACCCATTGAAACTGTGCTAAATATTTATTTGGTAGTGATAGAATTAATACTTGCATTCGGTGCTCTTGTTTCTTAAATGTGATATACATGTCTGAGCCGTGCTGTGGCAAATGGGGGCTTAATGCATCTCCTTGATGCACTGTACCAAGCAAGTCATCACATAAATATGCATTTGTAAAATCGCTTAGATCTTGGGGTAGAATGGTCCTTTGACATGCAGAAAATTTATGAATTGCAAAAAGTTTCGACCCATGTCAGCCTGCGCGGACAGCGCAGGCTGACATGGGTCAATACTTTTTGCAGATGCATTAAGACCCCTTTTCTCAGAGCATGGCTCAATCACTATTACATCTATGTTTTTTTTTTAATTTTTTCTAGGGTTAAAAGGAATAGATTTAGGAAATTACCTGATCAAGAAGGTCGTCCAAGAGCTTCAGCAAGAATTACCCACTATCAAACAGTTTTCTAGTATTTCACCCCTCCCTGGCTTTAGGGAATGGTTGATAGGGGAAATCAATCATCAACTTCATAGTAAAGGTAAATCTATCTTAGCCATGCTCTGTGAAAAGGGGGCTTAATGCATCTGCAAAAAGTATCAACCCAGGTCAGCCTGCGCAGTCCCCACAGGCTGACCTAGGCCAAAACTTAGATCCAGTGTTTTAACGACATAAAAAACAGAAAAGCATTGGACATCAGCATTTTCTCCTTTTCTTTCCCACAATGTTTTTTCTACCAATTCAAATATTGAAATCATCACTTTGCTGTTTGGTAAAGAGTTAAGGAATTATCTAACCATCTTTTCTCTTTCTCCCACAATGTTGTCTACCATTTTCTACCCTACAAGTCTAGCCATTTGAGTCACATTTTATTTGTTGACTGCAAATTTTTGGATCTGGATAAGTCCAAAGTTTTGATGTTTGGCAAAGCATTAACTCTTTACCAAACGACAAAATTTTAGACTTGTCCAAATTGAAAGCATTTGCAGACAACAAAATAAACGAGACTCAAAAATTGAAACTTGACTTTAGAAGAGTAGAAAACATTGTGGGAAAAGGAGAAAATGCTGGTTACAGTATTTTCTCCTTTTCCCACAATGTTTTCAGAAGGCTTCTTCCTCTGGGTCGTAAAAACCAGGGATTGTTCGGTAAAGGGTTAACTGTATAAGTGGAATTTTTTGCAATGTGGAAATTTTTGCTATTTTGCGAAATTGAAAAATTAGCAAATTTTTCTCTGCACTCATTGTACCAAAAGTATGACAACAAATAATGAGTGTCTTGAATTTGAAAACAATTCTGTACACAAAATGTCCGTAATCAGGAATTCGCAGATATTTTGACACACATAATATCACACATATATGTGTACAGTATAACTGTGAACTGAGTTTTTCCATATTTTAGATATAGGTGATAAAGTAGCAGGTAACCATTCAGTATTAACAGAAGAAGAAATGTCAGAACTGGAAAAGTTTACAAACGGGAGAAAGCAAGACCTGCTTGAAACCTTCAAAAATCTTGTTTGTGATCATACCTGGTGCAACAAAGAAGAATATGCAGCTGCACTTAAGATTCCATTGCTACGGTTGTGTGCAAGATACCTTTACCTTGAAAAAAGGCGGGGATATGCTCTGAATCCTGTGGGTAGGTGTGGCTTCATTTATCATTATGCCTCCCCCCTTAAATTCGGGGGCATATAGTGTTACACCTGTCTGTGTGTTTGTGTATGTACATGTATATGTATGTATGTATGCATGTATGGTCTTCTTCCTTAACCAGTGAAGATTAAGATCAGATTGCAAAAAAAAAAAAATGTCTGGTCTTTGATCTAAAATTTACTCTTTGCTGAGGGCAAAAGCAATTACATGTATTAGAGTCATATTTCTAAACTGAAATTATCTGTTAGGTTTATGTGGTGCTCCTATGGTAACAAGAGGGCCATGATGGCCCTGTATCGCTCCACTGACTAATAAGTAAAAACCCTACATGTCAAACATTACAATACTTGGCCAATTGGTTTCAAACTATTAGACATACAAAATTTCCTGTATAAAATCCTAAGAGAAAGTTATGACCCCAAGGCAAAGCCATTTTGACCACAGGGCTATAATTACTTGAATCCTGAGAGAGGTCCACAAGATAAAGCCCCATACCAAATAATACAGGTCTAGAATGTGTGGTTATAAACAAGAAGTTTTCAAGGTTTCCTCAATAAAAGGGTCTGTAAAAAATTAGACAGTTTTTTTTCCTCGTTTGTCAGTAACTCTCAGCATGTTTTTTACACAGTAATGCCTCTTTTTCAGCCAAACAATACTCACTGAATGAACAACATCTGCAGCTGAGCAATGGCACAAACATGGAATGTTTTGGTTTTGCAATAATAAGTCACATCATTTTGTTATTTTTTTCAGCCAACTTCCATTTGCAAAACGGTGCTGTATTATGGAGAGTTAATTGGATGGCAGATATGACTCTCCGTGGTCTAAACAATTCATGTGGTATCATGGTTAACTATAGATACTATATAGAAGATACGGTGAGAAACAGTCAAGAATATATAGAAAATAGAAAGATAAGTGCCAATCAACAAGTTCTTACTTTATTGCAGGAATAATTTGATATCTTGTAGGCCTAAACACTTCACACAGAGATGTTCGTGTTTGTGAGGTATAGTGCCGGCCTCATAACCACAAGGTCCCAAGTCCGATACCCGGGAGTGGGTGTCAACTTTGGGACTATTCATTGGTCCACACTTTTGGCATGAGTACTGGTGTAGTTTCCAGGAAGCGGAATCAAGAGAGATCAGTATACGTTGTAAGAACTTGTTTCTCAATCAATCTAAAATAAATATGTTTAACCCTTCACCATACAATCCCGAGTTTTAACAACCCTTAGGATGAAGCCTTTAGAAAACATTGTGAGAAAAGGAGAAAATGCTGGTAACCAGCATTTTCTCCTTTTCCCACAACGTTTTCTACCCAACCAATGACATATTCCATTATTTGAGTCGAGTTTAAAAGGTCGTCTGCAAATGATTTCAATTTGGATGTCTCTAAAATTTTATCGTTTGGGCTGGCTTGTGCTTCATTAACAAAGATCTTTCACTAAGCCTAGACTTTCTGTTGTTTTCTTGCGTTTCTTCTTTGAAACAATTTTTAGCTTGGCTGTTTTTGAAAAAAAAAAAAAAAACATCGAAGTATTGTCATAGCCCTGGCATTGTCTGCCTAATTGTCATCTGCGTCGTTGTGCAAAAACTTTGACATTTTCAAAAACTCTCATATTCATTTTTTGTATATTCGATTTTTGGACTGCAAGTGTTGTGATAATACAATTCAATAAAAGGATATTTTGTGTGTTTTACAAAATCCTCCAGTCATATAGTAAATTTTTATCTATCACTTTTGTTCACATATCGCTGAGTAGATTGTTTGGTTTTTAACACGGTTTTCAACATTATTTCAGTTATATCATGGTGGCCAGTCCATCTATCCATGCTTTCTTGGAGTTTCTGTTACCAGTACTTTGCACAAAACTATTCCCAATCCACTGCCTGCTTTCACACATAACCATTGTCGAAAAAATGAGGAATGAATCCTATCGAATTGACTATCATCAATCCTCAGAAAGAAATTGGCCAAGTTGAGGATTTGAACCAGTGACCCCTTGTTCTCAACTCTTGTTGGCTACCAACTGCGCTACTAGGTCTCAGCCACAAAGTAGAGAGAAAAATGTAAGAGATACACATGTATGATAGCTTAATTGCACTTGTAATCAGAAATTACTTTTGCTTTCTTTTTCCAAATCATCAACAAGGCATAGCAAGTAATATTTTTCCCAAATAAATGAATTTTCAAGAAGAGAGTAGAACACCAAATAGACATTTGTTATGTTCATCTTTTAGCTTGTCTGTTTTCAAAGAAAACGAAAGTTATTGTCATAGCCCTGGTCTCATCGTTGTCTGTTTCATCATCTGCTTCAACGTTGTGTAAAAACTTTGATATTATGTAAAATCTTTGTTATTACTGAAGATATTTACCTCAAACTTGGACAAGTTGTTAACTATCAAAATGGGGAACTCATACAAGAGGGGCAGATAACCATCTACATATTTTTTCACAATTTTGCCCCTTATTCGACTTAGAATTTTCACTGAAAATCTAGCACTAGCAACCCATTGTTGGCACCGGCATGCAGTGCTCTTGTTAAGCATAGTAATCATGAGCAATACTATTTACATGTATGTCAACTTGTCAGGTATGTCAGATCTTTTATCAAGCTATTGATATTTGTAGAAATTAGACTTACGTCTCAAAGATTCAATTCTAATACTAGTATTACCTCCGAGTTGTTTATCATTTTGTTGAAGTACAAGTATTCTTTCTTTTACTTGATAATATTTTTATTTTAACAAAATAACCTTAAGACTTGATTGGCAGATTTTAATCATTTGAGCCATGCTCTGTGAAAAGGGGGTTTAATGCATCTGCAAACAGTATCGAACCATGTCAGCTTGCGCAGTCCGCCATGGGTTGAAACTTTTTGCTATTTGTAAATTTTCTGTATGTCTGAGGACCATTCTACCTCATGACTCAGTCGGTTGTGAGACAAAACAGATTTTATGGATTCATAATTATTTGATGATTTGCTCGGTATGATGCATCACGGAGATTCTTTTTAAACCCCTTTTTGCCTGAACACGGCTCATTTGTATCAAGTCAGAAATGAGTGTATGTTTCGATGACAAGGGAGATAACTTGTACCATAAATGTGAAAAAATAGAAATAGAGTCACAGTTATTTACAATGATGTTACATATTCCAGTTGATTAAAACGTGGTGCTATGATGTTTGGATGACTGTTTTTCTAGATTCTCAGATTTCAAAGAAGGCTTAAAGTTTTGTATCTTTTATCCATTTACTAAACGGCAAGTAGAAAGTATTTGCCGATGACAAAAATAATGACAATAACATCATCTATGGGTTTGAAACATTGATTGACTGATTGATTGTATGGCGTTCCAACACTATTTCAGTTATATTGCGGCGGCCAGTACATCTATCCATGCCTTCCCGGAGTTTCTTTTACCAGTACTCTGCACAATATTCTTTCCAAGCCACTGGCTGCTTTCCCACATCGTCGAAACAATGGTCAGCGGTGAGAGAGAAATGAATCCTGTCGCAATGAACTACCGGGACTCGGCTCAAAATTATCAAAACATGAATATAAGTCATGCTCTGTGGAAAGGGGGCTTAATGCATCTGCAAAATGTATCGACCCGTGTCAGCCTGCGCACTTCGCGCAGGCTGACATGAATCGAAACTTTTTGATATTTGTAATTTTTCTGCGTTTTCAAGGACTATTCTACCTCATGATTCAGTTGTCGTTCGACAACATGGATTTAATGGATCAATAATTATGTGATGACTTGTTCGGGTTCATACATCACAGAGATGCATTAAACCATCATTTGCCAGAGTATGGCTTATATTTTTATTGCACAATGAATAATGGCCTTGCCCTATATATATGTTACTTTATGGTTTCGTAGGAAAACTGAGATAATAGAGGTCAGATAAGGAAGCACTATCGTACTTTACTGTTTTATAAATACAGTATATGTATGCAAAAATCTGACGGCAGTATGTAAGGACGTAGTTAACACTTCGATTCACAAATAGATGAGCCATGCTCTGTGAAAAGGGGGCTTCATGCATTTGCGAAAAGTATCGACCCAGGTCAGCCTGCGTGCAGGCTGACCTGGATCGAAACTTTTCGCTATTGGTCAACTTTGTGCATGTCAAAGGACCAGTCCACCTCATAATTAGACAAACCGGCTTTATGGATCCATAAATATATGATGACCTGCTTGGAACGATGCATCACGGTGATGCATTAAGCCCCTATTTGCCAGAGAATGGTTCATATAGATATTATATCGTTCAACTCAAGATTCTTTCAACGTATTCGTGCGCGATGGATATTTCTGTAAATCAAGGCTTACTATTTCCGGTTTGGAAGGAAAGCACAGGGAGTGCTAAAAGGCACGAGCGTTCGGAGTGTATCGACCAAGTTCAGATTCAATGGCCATGCATGCCCTCTTTGCAAAGGGCGTGAAAGGTGGCAAAACTAGGATACTATGTGAAAAATTGCCGAACAATAACATTTCGGCAGTACTTAGACTAGAATGGAATTCAATCAATATGCGCGTAGGATTAAAGGGAGACAACTCTTCAGCGCACTTCTCGTTGCCGGAATCGTGTCGTATTTGGTTTTGTTCAAATACGATCAACTCGTAGAACACAACAGTTCCTGTGAAAGAAGAAGCAGACTACGAGGGTTCTCAGAAGAAAATGCAAACGACACACATGAAAGGATTCAAGTTGAAGACTATTGGCGGCCAGTGTCTGAGAAATATAAACTTTACGTGTACTCAGCATTCTACGATTACAGGTAAGAATCATTATAAAGGTAGGAAATGACAAAAACAAGAAATAACTATTAAAAAAACAAAGAAAGATGGCATAAATTTGCCAGCAAATAAGTAGGGGCCCTTAGAATGAACATATTAACATTTCGACCAATCACAAATTTCTATTTATTCATTTGTTATCAGTACCAAAAAGTAGGTCGAAAGCCAGCACATTCAGCTACGACGAGTAAGTAAAATCTTCACCAGGCTACAAAATTTCTTGTCCAGCTTGAAAGCATTTGCAGACGACAAAGTTTATTTGAATTATGGACTTCGTGATTGAAGGGGTTGAAAACCTTGTGGAAAAAGGAGAAAATGCTGGATTACCAGCATTTTCTCCTTTTCCCACAACGTTTTCAAAAGCCTTCTTTCTGAGCAGAAAACTTTGACCCTAACTACAGACGGCTTTTGAAAACCAGTATTTCCTCCCTTTCCCACAACATTTTCCTATCCTTTCAAAAAAAAATCGTCATTTAGGCCATGTTTAGTTGCTCCTCTACAAATGTTTTCAATATAGATGAGTCTAAAATTCTGTTCTCTTCCACTGTAATTTTTATATAACATAGCCTAACCTAATTCCTTATACAAAGTTTTCGTGGTACAGAATTGAGAAAAAATTAACATTGTTGCCGTTTACAGTATTTTTGATTGTTCAAATTTCCTGTTAAGGATATTGAATCACATAAAAATGAAACATGTATAATGTAACATGACATAACATAATATGCTATGTAATAATCATATGGCCTGCAACACGCAAAAGGGACATTCGGACTTTGCGTAAAGTGTCGTCTCGGATCAGCCTGCGCACTCCGCGCAGGCTGATCCGAGACGACACTTTTAAAAGCAAATGTCCGAATGCCCCTTTTCGCGTGTTGCAAGCCATATGTAATACGTTTCAGTTTACCCGACAGAGTTAGGATTGTAAGTGTGATGCCGACCCATAACATAACATAACATGACATGACATGACATGTCATTATCATATGCTCTACATTTCAGTTTACCCGACAGAGTTAGGATTGTAGGTGTGATGCCGATCCACAACAAAGTTCAACCGTGTTGTTTAGTACACTGTGGGAACGTCACCGTTCACTCACGAGCTGACACTGTAAATATCAATGAGGAACACGGCAAAAGGTAAACATGTATTATTTTTTAAGCTATTAGGCACTTTTTCCTTACTGTTTCTGTAGAGAACTGTTGAGCCTTGATGGCTCTTATTTCTCCCTCTGTATTTTTCGAATATTTTTCTTTTAATTTTACTTCTGGTGTGATAATGGTCAATGTGATTTTTTTTTATGCAAATTAGATGTTGTACTCTGATTAGTAGATCTCGCTAGTGTCAAAACATTGTTGTATAAGGTGTTTGTCTAGTAAAGTCTTGTAACTGCTGACTGTTTTAGCAGTAACAATTTCTTCTGTTAAGCTATTCCACTGATCTACCACTCTGTAACAAAAACTTCTCTAACGTAGAGATGTAAGTGTTCTGTGTTTGACCAACTTTTTGCTATGACCTCTTGTATCATGTGTTCTATCTGTATCAAATGTGAAAAAATCCTCCCAGTTTATGTCATAATGTCCATTTAATATCTTAAACACTTGAATTAGATCACCTCTTTTTCTTGTTTTGGCTTATCAGTTACCTCCCTACTTATTATCTAACAGATTGTTAAAACGAAAACTGAAAATTTCAATAATTTAAAAGAAACAAAAATATTACTTGCAAGTTATATGAAAAAAACAAGGAAGGAAAAGGATCGATGATACTTGTTATGAGCAATCACTCCTTTTCCAACAATATGCATCAAGACTCTCAACTTCTGTGATATCTTTTATAAATTAAACAGAAATGTATCGGTCTTACGAGCAAGATTTCTTTTTTTTTTTTCAGATATACCGCTGCGTACTTTCTTTGTGCTACCCAATTCCAAGTTCCGGAAACTGTTCAACTTTTCGTAGACGATTGCCATATAACTACGCTACAAGTTCACGTGATTTCACATCACAAACCTCGACAGAATTTTACGATATGTTTATCACCTTTTCACACAAAGTTCAGAAACCCCACAAGGTTAATTGAATGGATAGAATTGAATTTAATGTTCGGAGTGACGTATTTTACATTTTATAACTTCAGCCTTTCTTCATCCGTATCCAATGTTTTGAAATATTACGTCAGTATTGGAAAAGCCGACGTGCTAACATGGAATGTCGATACAGTTGACGACACACTGCTGTATAGTGACAGAGCGCTACACTACTATGGCCAACTTGGCGCGCTTAATGATTGTTTATTCAGAAACAAACAGCTAAGTCATTATATCGCTGTACTTGACGTGGATGAATTGATTGTACCAAGGCATAAACGACATTTGACATGGCGGGACATGTTGTCAAGCCTACCTAAGTCAAGTGTGTATGTGTTCAGAAATGCATTTTTTATGAAGTCTAACGACTCCATCTCTAATCACTCACTGACGATACATAACATGGTACACAGAGAAAGAACAATACGCGCGGTAGACGAGAGAACAAAAGTAATTGCCAACACAGCAGATGCACTTACTTTAGGGATTCATAAAGTATGGGGCCTAAAATCGGGGTCAATGGTTCATCAAGTGGACCCTTCAGTAGGCCTCTTACACCACTACAGAGATGTACCGGTATCGGATTTGAGCACGTATATCGTCAAGGACAAAACCATGGATAAATATAGCATGATCAAATACAATATGGAAGAAACACTCCAAGACATGAACAGTAAAGGTTTTATCACATAACCTTTGTTTTCAGTGTAATATACCCATTACGAATTTTCCTATCTTACACACGTTTGATATCACAATTGTGTGATGTCATTTTTGACGTCATTTTGTACGTATTTCATTGAAGTGAATGGGTTTTATGGATGATAACCGCGGGTTAATCTATTGATAGTTTTGCATCTTCTGGGCCATAATTTGTGAAATATCGTTATGTGATAAAAAGAATCTAACATTCGTTGGCATTTGAGATAAAATTTTATTAAACTCGTCAAGATTAAATGTTATTATACTCTCTAAAAGCTCGCTAAATAACATTTTCCCTAGACTCCTTTAAAGATGCATCTTTACTCGTTTTCATCCAGTTTTGTAACCAATTTTATCTTTATTTTATGAAATTATAAACATTCTTGTACCTTCGTGCCAAATGTTGCCCCTGATGGTTGCAAGGTTGCACAGATTACGACGGATAGAAAATACATTTCATTTTATTGCGGCTAGCCATAGACATAACAACCACAGTTTCCGGTTTAAATCGAAGACAAATCCCCGGCGTCTCTTTATCACGCACACCTTATATCGATTTTTTATCTACGTTTACACGGCTATCTAGATTCTACACATTGTAAAGTTGTAACAGCGTTTGTTTACTCTCTGGCTGTAAGGATGCATCTTTAATAAATTTTTATCTCAAACCCCAACTTATGTCAGATCCTATATATCTCAAATACTAGTCAATAAGGATGATTTCAATTAGCACAAGAGAATAATTTTTGAAATCTGAATCCGTATTCACAAACGTCCTTAATAGCATTCTAATACGCTTATTCTCAAAAATTTTCTAAATTTGAAAGTAACACACCTTCTGATTGGCTAAACCAAATTAGACCAATAATATTCTTAAGATTGGTTGGTGAATATGGACCCTGAATCTGCATTCACAAACCTCTCTCAAGTTCATTCTAAGTCTAATTTTAGATTTTAGAAAGTAACACGACTTCTGATTGGCTAAACCAAATGGTTTAGCCAATCAGAATTTGGTTTAGCCAATCAGAAGTTGGATTACTTTCAAATTTAGAAATATATTCTTGAGAAGAAGACTAAGAATGTTCTGAAGAATCGTCGGTGAATGTTTGACATTGTTTGTGTTTTGGAAAGGCACGTGAATTAATAGCCGGTAGACTTTAATGTAAGAAATCTATAATGGTGTTTTATAAGCGACATTTTCACTTATCTACTTGTCCAACCAGCCCGCATAGCTCAAGTGGTAGAGGGTAGAACTTGAAAACATCAAGTCTTGGGTCACTTGAGGCTGTGGGTTCGAGCCCCACGGCTGGTCATCTAAAATTACTAATAGTCTTTCGATTGAGACATTAAACCGAGGTCCAGTGTGACGGTGCTATACACCGAGCACGTTAAAGAACCAGGCGTATCTAAATATTTGTACGTCTTTATTGAGTACATTTTTGTTCTGTCCCTTTTCATTGTGTCACTTCTAGCAAAGAGTTTAAAAAAAATCTCATTGCCGTTTTTATAATTCTACTTATAATGTAGAAATTGAGTCATTCAGGACATTTGGTCGACTACAAAGACTAACATGCCAGTAACGTAATATTTTATAATATAATGCCAATGAATGTTGTTCAACGATTTCTATGTGAGAAAATTTGCATTTGTATCATAATATATCTTTTTTGATTTTGAATAAATGCAAATTAATGAATTCACTATTATTCTTAACAACATATCGATCAAAATGTCCATTAATACACGTAATCTTCCATTACTTTTTAATCCTTACCACTCCAGAGTTTTTACGACCTTTCAAAAGATAGCTTTTGGAAATATTATGGGAACAGGAACAGAAGAAAATGCTGGGAACCAGCATTTTCTTCTTTTCCCACAATGTTTTCTAACCCTTTTAAGTATGATTTTCACCATTTTAGCCACATTTCATTTTTCTCCTTAAAATGTTTTATGCCCAGTTGGACAAGTCCAAAATTTTGTCTTATAGTAAAGATTTCAACACTGATTAACATTCAGTTAATATGTTTACAATACGCTTCATTTTAAATGTAAACCATTCATTCAACTGTATTAAAATATATGAGTGCAGAATTCATATTCTAGTAATAGAAAATACTTCACGTTCTCTCCCTGTTTCCTGAGCAATTTGCTTTCTTTTTTCTCAAAAAAGGAAAAGAGAATTAATCATCGTAAATTACATTTTTTTTTCACATTTCTCCCATAAAATTACCTGTCTTAAGCTGTATTACCGATTACACTTATATATGTAAAGGTCATGGTTCGGGTTATTGCCAGTGTTGGAGTTACTCGTCAGGGACAACAAATAGTGTGTAAGAAGAGGATAGCGCTACTAAACTCTTTACCACATGACAAAATTTTAGTCTAATTGATCCAAGTTGGTCCAAGTTGAAAGCATTTGCAATGGACATATTAAATGTTACTCAAAACATACTGTAGAAATAACCTACAAAAGGTAGAAAACATTGTGGTAAAAGGAGAAAATGCTGGTTACCAGCATTTTCTCCTTTTCCCACAATGTTTTCTAAAGCCTTCTGCCTTAGGGTTGTAAAAAGTTGGGATTCTGTGGTGAATGGTAAAAAAGCGTAAATACCAGAGATGATGTTGATGAATTTGCGTTTACTTATTGTCGCCACCGTTTACCATATGGGCAAAGCCCCCTGAAGGCTGTTTGTATTGTTGAAGGGGATAGTGCAGATACAGGACGAAACCCATCCTTAGTTACGCGTGGTTCTTTAACATGCTCGGTGTATAGCACCATCACACGGGACCTCGGTTTAACGTTTCATCCGAAAGACTGTTAGTAATTTTAGATAGCCAGCCTTTGACGAATCGAACCTACACCCTCAAGGGACCCGAAACATCACGTTTACGTGTCCTACGCTATCCCAACAGAGCTATGCAAGCTATTATTTACGAATTCGTAAATGGTATGACTCCGTACTTAAACAATGTCTGTCGCACATGTGTAAATACAAGAATTAATCATTTACATCGGAATGCAAATGATATTGATTTAGTTACTTGTCGAAATGCATTGATGATGAATTCTGTTGTTTAATCCGAAATAAATGTTTTATGTTGAACGAGATACAAGACGAAATCAAATTCGCCCAATCTATGTTCTTATTTAACTCTTTACCAGACGAAAAAAATAAACATTTTAGACTGGTCCATTTTGAAAGCATTTAGAGACGATAAAATAAGTGTGATTTTTTTACAAACGAGTAGAAATCATTGTGGGAAAAAGAGAAGATGCTGGTTATCAATCAAATTCAATAGTACATCAACTGACGAAAACTCCATTTTATAAATAAATTTTGACATTTATCTTTAACAATATACCACAAAATCCCGACTTTTAACGACCATGAGAAAAAAAAAAGCTGTTGAAAAAATTGTGAGAAAAGGAGAAAATGCTGTTAATCAGCATTTCTTCTTTTCCCACATTGAGTTCGGCCCTATTTAAATAAAACAAATTTTATGTTTTGAGTCGCATTTAATTTTTCGTCTGCAAATACTATCGATTTGGACAATCCTGAAATTTTGTTCTTTAGCAAATAGAGAGAGAGAGAGAGGGAATGGATACTCATTTATCTATCAACTAACCGAATATCCATGCAATATCACTTATGCGACATTTATTTTTGATATACCACGGATATATACAGAACAGAACTGATATACCACGGATATTTATAGAACATGAATGAATTTTCTGTGCATAAACGTCACGTTTTATGAGGTAGTCAACATCATTCGCGACGTCATTATTACAGCTTATCAATATCCGACTAAACTGATTGGGTCTATTTCGCTTGAAATAACGCACATATTTTCCACACCTTTTTCACGAATACTAAAATCAGACGTTAAAAGATAAAAAGAATACGTACATAATGTTGTCGTATATCAAAAATATCTTACTGGGTTATGGGAATTGATCATTGTCTCGCCAAGGCTCAATTCTCACAACCTCGTCAGATATTTTTTATATACGACAACACTATGTATGGATTCTCTATTTCTCAATTTCATATCACATGAACGACAACTCTGGCTGGAGTAACGAGCAGCTTAATAATACAATACAGCAATATATCAAATGACAGCTTAAATCCTTACCAAACGACAAAATTTTAGACTGGTCCAAATTAAAAGCATTTGCAGACGACAAATTAAATGTGGCAGAAATACTGGGATTTTTTGTGAAAGGTTAGAAAATATTGTGGGAAAAAGAGAAAATGCTGGTTACCAGCATTTTCTCTTTTTCCCACAATGTCTTCAAAAGGCTTTCTTCCCAGGATCGTAAAAAACCGGGCTTGTTTGGTAAAGAGTTAATTAAATAAAATAGATTAGTATACTAATGAAAATAACAATAGACATGCTTTTTATGCGGAAATTCCGATTGCAAAACGACCTCCCGGCTTCCGTTATTTGAGCATCAAAATCTGCACCTTTTTTTCTGCTGTAAACAGTCCAGTTTTTTTACCAGTGTAAAAGAGAAGCGTACGTTGTTTTGTAATTTAGTGTTTAACCGAAAAGAAAATTAAAAAAAAACATATACAGATCTATATCAAGCAAATAAATCTAAAAAGACCCCATTAAGACTCGTATCCTACAAAAATGTTTCATGTAGATGAGTAGCAGCATGAAATAATTAGTTTTTATAAGAACAATTGACCCGAACCATGGAACCCCGATAGCATCTGATTCATCGACAGTCGTGTTTTATAACAACTTGATTTTGAACACTGATGTATTTCATTCTAGCGACTAGTTCTACCAAGATTAAAAAGCCGTATCTAACTGTATAGCTTTATCAAACACTAAATTTCCTTGTGTGTAAAATTGTTTAGCTAAATCTAACTGCAAGCTAATTTAAACTATAATAAGATCTATGCTTTGAAGTTGATAAAGCATAGAAAATAAATCACTGCAGAATGCGCTTTATGATCGCATTACATCGGCATTACTTCTTTATATTTCATCCACAAAAATAATGGATCGAGTCCATTTCTCACCCCCGTGCCTCCTCACCCCACCCCTATAAGGAGCACTGTAATCTAAAACCTGAATGTTGGATATATAGGATCTAGGGATATAGAGTCTAGGGAAAATGTTCTTAAACGAGCTTTTGGCGAGTTTAATTATATTTTTCCTTGGCGAGTTTAATAATTTTTTATCTCAAATGCCAACGAATATCAGATTCTTTTTATCACATAACGATGATTTACAAATTATATATCAGAGGATGCAAAACCATCTATAAATGCACCAGCGGAAACTATAAATGCACCAGCGGTAATATTCATAAAACCCATTCACTTAAAATTATGAAATACAAAATGACGTCAAAAATGACTTCACACAATTGTGATATCAAACGTGTATAAGATCAGAAAATTCGCAATGGGTATAATACACTAAAAACAAGGGAGGTTATATGATAAACATATCTCTATATATATGGAGCCACGCTGTTCGGTCTGTCAACTACAGTTAAATTTTAGGAGGAATCTCTTTCATAATTGTCTGGAATGACCTGACCTGTATTTTCGGCGGATGAAAATAACGACAATCGGTAACTCGGTCAGAATTGCATGTTTAAAGGTCAATGACGTCATCAATCTGTCGACGATCCCGTCACAAAAAAAAAAACACGGGAGAGAATTTTAAGAACCAAAAGTGCTATGGTAGCAATAAAAAGGGCAATTAAAAGGTATCGGCCATCGATCTGTATAATGGAAAACTATTCTGTCTTGTGTAATTTCTGACAATTTTGCGGCTCCAGTGAAGAAATCACGGGACGTTTCATCTGAACGCATAACTTTAGTCTCTTTGTAGGCGATTATCGAAATGCTCGGCACTAATTACAAAATGAATGTTGAATGGAAGTTGTTAGGTTTATAGGCAGTTTTAATTGCAAAAGCATGTTCGGTATTAATCGACAATTCTTCCTCATCTAAATGTTTTCATTGGGAATCAATAACTTAGCGGTTTGTCTTGTAGAACTGGAACACCAAACGGCCGATCGAAAACACATATATATTTATAAGCCTTGATCTGGTAAAAGAGGGCTTAGTGCATCTCCGTGATGCATTATACTAAGCAAGACATCACCTAATTATGGATCCATAAAATCCACTTTGTCAAAATATCAGCTGAATCATGAGGTAGAATTATCCTTTAAAATGCAGGAAATTTAAAGATAGCGAAAAGTTTCGGCCCATGTCAGCCTGCGCGGACTGACCTGGGTCGGTGTTATGTTGCCTTACACTCTGTCTGCTTTCCCCCAAGTTTGATTGACGATAGTCTTTGAAAGCCTTTCGAGGGTAGTATTTGATTGATTGATTGACTTATTAATTGATTGATTGACTGACCGACTGGTGTTTTTTAGCCGTTTTTAACATTATTTCAGTTATATCGCGGTGGTCAGTGCACCTATCCATGCCTTCCTGGAGTTTCTTTTACCAGTACTCCGCACAAAATTCTTTCCAAGCCACTGGCTGCTTTCCCATATAATCATTGTTGAAACAATGGTCAGCAGTGAGAGAGGAATGAATCCTGTCGCAATGACTATCATCAATCCTTTGAAAGAAATTCGCCGAACCGGGGATCGAACTTAGCCAGGGGCCTATTATATGAACAAAATGTCGAGTTGAGTTGAGTTCAGCTTCCGTTCTCAAGTCATGCACGCTACGACTGAGCTACCTGGGCTCGGCGGTAAAATTTAACAATGGCACTGTGAGCAGATATCATGTGATGGAGACGTTAATTTATGGTTTGTGTGGGTGTGGGATATGGGGTGTGGGATGTAGGTCGTTTGTGGATGTCACTTTTACTATCCTTCAGACCACTTAGCGCTCGCCCGGTTAGCTCAGTGGTCAGCGTATCGGACTCGTGACTTGGTGGTTGTCAGTTCGAATTCGATACCCGGTTCAGGCAAACTTTCTTTCCGGCGATTTTTCGCCTCTCACCTCTGATGCATATAAGAAAAGTAGTCAGTGACTTTGAAAGAAAGTTGTGTCAGTACTGGTGTTAGAAAGCCAGGTAACACATGCCTAGGTGCACTGACTGCCGTGACAAGAGCCCTGAGCTGTTAAAACGGCGTTAAACTCCAATTCAATCAATCATTTGACCACTAAGCACTACTCAGTGCGCATTTGCCGACAGCATAGATCAAGATTAGACAGGACAGAATAACAATGTAATCTTTGATCTACATTGCCCGTGAAAAGTGAACTTGGACAGATCGTAGTAATTTGATTTGTGCATTGGTGGCAAATTTTCATTTTTTCCCCTCGTATTTTAAAAGTTTAAAATACGGTGAAGTTCAAACCGTCGAGTAACAGCGACTGTGTTGAAAATTTCCGGTTAACTAAACCCATTTAAACCTTTACCACACAATCCCGAGTTTTAATGACCCTAGCAAAGAAAGCTTTTGAAAACAATGTGGGAAAAGGAGAAAATGCTGGTGACCAGCATTTTCTCCTTTTTCCACATTGTTTTCTATCCTTCCAAGGCAAATGCTGGTAACCAGCATTTTCTCCTTTTCCCACATTATTTTCTATTCTCCAAAAGGCAAATCACATCATTTATATAAAATTAATTTTGTCGTCTGCAAATGCTCTCAATTTGGACAAGTCTAAAATTTTGTCGTATGGTAGACCCTTTTAATGATTGTTAAACATGGAGAAGCTCAGGAATCAAGATTCATGTTGAGAGGCACAAATCTATTTTCTAAGGAAGTGTGATTGACCGGTCCTTACGTTTTCCTAATAAATAGAATCACGGTTGACATTTTATTGCCATCGCATCAGACACTTAATGGAAGTCTATTCGTTTAAGCTTCTAGAATTTCATAAGAAGTGTCGAAATAAATGTAAACGAGGGTACATTCGAGATATTTGCGTGGAAATAGATACAGACCTTTTCGGACACGCAAGTAGTTGCTGAGATATTTAATGGTTATTTTACACGATGCTTACAAATTTGCACTTAACTCGTCCTCGCATATTGAACGGTTACATGGTAGGCCTATAAACAAAGTTGTCTATTCTGCGAATAGGGCAGAAAATAGTACCGTGCTACGGAAGCCAATACCTGCCATACGCTTCGCATTTTAATCTTTGTTACAACAAAAACGTATCTCGTAAAATTCAAATGCGTTGAACTAGAATTCTGTGTAATTATTGAAATACGTGAAACCAAAACGCTAAGCAAATAGCGAAATACGTGAAACCAAAATAGTATTTTGGTTTGAAGTTACCCATTTTGGTTTGACGTTACGCATTTGAAAAACAGCACTCTATTGTTCTTTGAACAATAGAGAGCTGTTTTCATAGTGTTTCATTCATTTCCTGAGGAATTTATAGTGTCATTTTGTTACGCATTTGGTTTAATTTATTTCGATAATTACTATAGCATTTTGGTTTGACATATTTTTATAATTTTACGGCATAATATGGTCCGACGTATTTCGATAAATATGTACATGCATAGCGTTTTGGTTAAACGTATTTTCATTCCTTCTAACATATATCGATTTTTTACGTATCATTTTGACTTCACGTATTTCGATAATCGCGTAGCATTTTGGTTTAAACGTATTTCAATAATAACACAGATTTTTAGTTTAACGTACTTAAACAGGAAATACGTTCTTGTTAAAACAAAGATTAAAATGTGTAGTGTATGGCATATATTGGCTAGCTTCAAAGCGGCTCCGAGGTTTAACAGGAGCAGATTTATCAAATAGAAGTTAAACAAACAAACGACCAGTAGTTGGCCACTACATTAGCTCGTATGTCTTCGAACAGTGAGGCTAAAAGTCAATTTTATGTCCTGAACCAATAAATTAAGTAAGAAAGAAGATGCAAATAAACCATTAACCTGCTAAATAAATAAAATGAATCTTTCAAGCCGATGGTAAGTAGCCAAATTTTGCTATTTCAAAGTTATTTTTGGGGAAAAATATCTCTTTATCGGACAGTGAAGATCTAAGATCAGACTGCACGTTCTGTGCAGTCTGATCTTGATCTACGCAGTCCGCAAAAGGTCTTTGAGTCGCTCTAAGCAGCTAAAGGTTTAAAGGAAACTACCGTCTAGACTATATATGTTGTAACATGCCAAAAACACAATTTGTTAGTTCTGTTGATTCGGATATAGTATACTGTTGATAATTTCTTCAGTGTAGCCTCAACAACTTTCATGGTAAAAAGACAGATAATGCTGCTGTCGCCTCGTCCAAAATATAGTCTGGTCATTTGTTGTACTCATTTAACAGAATTCAGTATTGTACCCAAGCAGTTTGAATAGCTTCATAACCTGTCATCGCCCCGTCGACCTCCAAATAAAAGAAGAGCCTTTATTCAGCCAGTGCACCTATTCTTGCGTACCCTGTTTTCCTTTTCTTGAAACATTGTCTTTCAAAAACAGTTATTAGATGGTATTTTATTTTTCTCAGTCAATTAATTGTGTATCCACGTAACTGTACAGCCCGAAACTTGCAAAAACAAAACAGTCGTATCTTCACAAAAAACGGGTTAATAAGAATACCTATATGTATTGTCTGATAAGTTATTTAGCTTTTGTATTAATACTTGCACATAGTCTTATCTTGTGTCACAATGTTTTCAAAAGTTGTAAACTGGAGAAAAAAGTCTCATAAATTTAGAAATGGGTTTAAACATGGACATAGGTATAAAAATTGAGAAGTATTTATGTGTCCTAAACATATTTTGCTCTGAAAAAATACTGTAAGCTGAATTCTGACTGGTCTTAAAAGTTTTTAATCTGCGGAAGTATTCCGAGTCAGACACTCACAGTAATGATTTAATGAAAAGTCTTATGTAATTATTACGTATCTATATTAATTTGTATTGTTAAATCAATCTGAAATGCAATGTATTAGTTTTTGTCACAGTGCTACAAAACACCTTAAATCGCAGACGCATTAAAATCTCAATTCTTTTAGTAATGGGTCAATAGATAAAGAGTCTCACATTTCCGTATTAATCATCACATGTAATATTGCAACTTTCTTCAAAATGCTTTCAAAAGTGATAAATTGCAAGAACATAAAGGTGTATTTTCATAGTTGTAAGTCTTCGAAAGAGTGTCTTGTTGTCAAAAATTGTAAATAGCCAGAACAAGAAAAAAGTCTCTTTCATTTAGACAGGGATTTATCAAGGAACATGGGTATTAGTCAAGATGCAATTATGTTAGTCTTTTATGCAGCGTACAACCTTGTTAACACTTATCGAAAGCTTTCAAACAAATTTGATTCGTTTAATAATACAAAACCTTGCAAAAAAAAAAAAAAAAAAAAAAAAAAAAAAATTCTCTATTTTAAGATACTTAGAAATAATGTCTACTTAATCACTTAAATAATTCATTTTCTTCAATATTTGTATATTGAAATAAATTATGTCATCCTTTATATATGTTTTTTAATTAATTGTTATGACCATTGAGCTTGTATGCATATGTGTCAAATAAAATTTCTCTTCTGTTCTGTTCTGTATCAATTAGCCTTGCACAGTCGGGTATTTCTTTTTTTTTTATTTCATGTTCTGCGGTAGTTTATCGAGAAATAATAGTGGAATATTGTTTGATATTTTATAGTTACGACCTGTGAAAAATACCGATTTCATATTTTATAACTCTTTTATAACTCAATTGAAGGCGGAAACAGTAGTTCCCGCGCACAAGTTACCTAGGTAAAAAGCGCGTGCCATTCAAACAGAGGGAAATATGACGTAATTTACCCTACACTTCTCGCGCTTTACGTAATATTGTAATGCGTAGATTTGTGGGGGAGGTTCAACACGGGGGATTACCGAAAAGAACTGTACTGGATTTTGATGAAAATTCCGACAAAAAAGAAGCATGACATAAATCGAATATTTGCTTTTTTTCAGTGAAATAAATTTCGACCTTTCACCGGGAAAAAAAATATAAATTCGAACGATTTTAGAAGAAACTTGGTTGTAATTTCATCACTGATATATTATTTTTGCGCGGAAATATGTATCCTTTTGAACGTGAAGCAAAGGGGTTTTTGAAAACATTGCACGGGAAAAGGAGAAAATGCCAGTAACCAGTATTTTCTCCTTAATCAACAAAGTTTTCTATTCAAAAACAAAATTTTCAACTTTCGTGTCACGTTGAATATTATGGCGTCTGCAATTGCTTCCAATATGGACAATTTTAAAAATTTTGTCGTCTGGTAAAGAGTTAAAATAAGAAATGACGTATTATGATTTTCACCATGACCGTCATCCTATCCCGTAAAAATATATGAAATTTAACCCCTATCCTGCTAAATAAGTTGAATAAAACTTTTGTCGATAGCAAAAACCCGAAAAATGTTATTTCAAGGAGATATTTTAACGAGATATTTTTCTCCGCTCATTGCACAGTGTAGATCCAAGATCAGACTACACGTTCTATGCAGTCTGATCTTGATCTATGCTGTCCGCCGAAGCCACCTTTTTCGCTGAAAGGGTTAAGTAGAACGAGGGAAGAAATGTCTTTTTTCTTCTCTATCTAAAACATTTAGATGGAAAGGTAGGCGTAAGATCGAAACATTTCTTTTCATTGGCGAACGTCACTTCGCCATTCGTGAAAATATTAGTTTTGTTGGTTACCCCGTGACCTTTCACCGGAATAAACACTACTCCCATGTTTGTCAAATACAATCGTTTGTGCAACCACTGGTACTGCCATGGGCGCAATACAGAAGGCGTACCGTACCGACGTTTACCCTAATCGTTAGGCTGCTAAGCGCAACTCAGTGACCTTTGGCGGACAGTGTAGATCAAGATCAGACTGCACAGAACGTGCAGTCTGATCTTGGATCTACACTGCCCGATAAGGAGATATTCATCCCCAAAAGTAGTTACAAGCATCTGTGAGAAATTTTTCTGGTGATTTGCAAAGGTTTAGATCTATTTGACATTGCTCGAGTTATTCTCTGAGAAAAGGGGGCTTAATGCATCACCGTGATCCATTATATCAAACAAGTCATCACTTAATCATGGATCCATACAGTCCATTTTGTCCAAACAACCGACTGTATCGTGAGGTAAACTGGTCCTTGGACATACAGAATATTGACTAATAGCAAAAAGGTTCGGCCCAGGTCAGCCTGCGCCAACTGCGCAGGTTGACCTGGGTCCATATTTTTTGCAGGTGTATTAAGCCGCTTTTTCACATGCACAACTTGAATCGTTGACGCAACCGCAGGCACTGCCATCGGCGCAACCCAGAACACGTACCGATGTTTACCTTATAGCATTGCTGATAAATGTCATTGTTCCCAGCATCTGTAAGAATTTTTCGGCGTAGCTGAATGTGCTGGCTTTTGACCTACTCTTTGGTACTGATAACAAATGAATAAATAGAAATTTGTGATTGGTGAAAAATGTAGACATGTTTATTCCCAGGGCCCTTGCCTATTTGCTAGCAAATTTACATAGTCTATCTTTTTCGGCGTAGCTGTATGATCTCACTTTTGACCTACTTCGAGTACTAGGAGGAAATGAATTGTTACTCATTTTGTGATTGGCCAAATATATGTAAATTACGCAAAAAAATAAAGATCACAGTAGAAATTTACCGACATTGGATAAAAGTGTTAATGACTAAAAAAATCACGTAATGCTCACATTTACCTATGTAAAGTTGTACCTTATGGCCATGCAGATGTTAAAACTCTAGCAAAACATCCATAATCTATATCATATGGATAAACTAATAGCAATGAGTATTGGGAAGTTTTCTATTTTGTTTAGTGTAAGAGGCTTGGTACCCGTTTTTCCTCGCGTAAAACCGAATACGAACTGCGACGGCAGGCTACCGCTCTATTGTCTTACACGAAAACGTGTTGTAAAACAACTTATTACGTTTCTTGTTACAATGAAAAAAGATGTTATGTCTTGAATTTGGTGATTCAATTCGCAAATAACTATGCATACCTAGGGGAACAATCGGTTTTATTGCGTTGTTAACGAAGAAACTGTGTTCCTACTAAAATACTCCTAGTAAGAGTAGGTGGGTGTGGTCAAGCATTGATTATTATTATTATTATTATTAATTGGTGTTTTAAGGCGCATCGACAGCTGTGGTCATTTAGCGCGCATGAAGGTAATATTTAGAAATGGAATAATAAAATGTTAATTTGATAGTTAAAATCTATATTAGAGTCTATATTTTATTATAAAAATCTATCTCTTTTAGGTATTCTAAAATGTTATTCTGTTGTACATGTAAAAATAAATTTTGTAAGCTATCAACACTAAAATGTTTTGACCGTATACGGTCGAAATTTTTACAGTTTAATAAAATATGTTTTATAGTTAAAGGTTCATTACAGTTTATACATTGTAGTGCTCTCTCATTATTTAAAAGATGCACATGTGAAAGTCAAGCATTGAGAGGGGTGATAAAACCCCGCCTTCCGATAACGACAAATCGTCGATGTTTGAAAGGTGCTTCATTTAAGTACAAAAACATGCTTCCCCATTCTTAAATGTTACTGATAATTACGCTTTCAACCATATGCAAAACAATTTAAAAGAGGCTACTTTCAGAACTGTTTTCATCATTTCTCTTCATATTATAGATCAATTACAAACGAATTTAACTGTTTTCATATCCAAGTGCCTCTTACACCGTCTATCTTTTTTAAAAGATATTTCTTGTTTAAAGATATTTCTTGTTTCTGGTACTTTGCAAAGGTGTAGATGTAGTTTTTACTTGAGCCATGCTCTGGGAAAATGGGGCTTAATGCATCTCCGTGATGCAATACATTAAGCAAGTCATAACTTAATCATGAATCCTTTAAAACCATTTAGTTTAACAATCGACTCGATCTTTAGGGTAGAATGGTCCTTTGGCATGCAGAAAATTTACAAGTAGCAAAAAGTATCGACTCATGTCAGCCTGCCCGGACTGCGCAGGCTGACATGAGTCGATACTTTTTGCAAATCGCTTTAAGCCCCCTTTCAAAGTCTTTATTTCAAACCATTAAATCTATTTATAGATACAGCGCCAGGGAAAAAAAACATCGTTTGTTTGACTTTCAAAAATAGCAACTTTTAATGGCAAGTCTAAACTTAGCTTGCCAAAACAACATTCGACACTTACATGAACAGTAAAAATTAAGCTCAGTCTGCACAGAAAGTGCAGTCTGATCTTGCACCAACATAATCCTTTTTTTTTTTTTTTTCAAAAAATGAGTTATACTTAAGTCTTTTCTTATATACCGAGTATGTCCATTTCAATTTCTGAAGCAGCCGAAGTGTTAAAAATCATTAACGCTCTACAAACGACAGTTTTTTAGATTTGTCCAATTCGAAAGCATTTGCAGACGACAAATTAAATACCGCTTAAATACTTAAATTTTCTTTTGAAATGAAGAAAACATTGTAGGAAAAGGAGAAAATGCTGGTTTTTACCAGCATTTTCTCCTTTTCCTGCAACATTTTCAAAAGGTCTCTTATTAAGGACAGTCAAATTTTTTTGGACTGTGTGGTGAAGGTTAAAGGTACATCTCTACAGTCAGGGAGAAAAAACGTAGTTAAAACTTTACAGTGTGTATAATGTGTCAGATATTGGTCAGCTATTTAAACATAGGTAAATAATTGATATATATCGTGTATGGGGAAAGGAAATTCAACGGATTTGTCCTCATTTAAAACCCGAAACAACAACAGCGATAGCTTGGAAGGCCTCCAAAGCATGAAATGTATTTTCTATCTGTGGTAATATGTGCAACCTTGCAGTCATCAGGGGCAACATTTGGCATGAAGACACAAGAATGATTATAGTTTCATAAAATAAGTATGAATCGGGTTAAAAACTGGATGAAAAATGGCTGAATACGAGTAAAGGTGTGCCTTTAAAGCATGAAAACGACTGGTAACCATTGTGGTTAGAATCTTTTACATCCGGAATGGTCTTTTGACTCTGCCCAAATTAGAACACAAAGACTTCAGAACGCAGTCTTTATTGCGTCTACTCAAAGGCGGCTGCTATTGTCAAGCACTTTTTATTTTCACAACCTTCGTGATAAATGGCAGTTAATCTTTGATTATGACACTCTTCAACCGCAGTAAATATCAAAGAAAAAGCTGGAAGGGAGTTTATTCCTTCCATTCAGTAGTCGCCCAGCTTTCTGTCAGAGATGTTTGATGGCTCAACTATAAAATAATGACCTTTCTGAAGTATGGGTCTCACTCGATAAACTGTTCATTATCAGTTTATATTTTGTTTCTGTTTGGGATAACAGGTCTAAAATTATGGACCGTGACGAGGTAATTTATAAACCCAACTCGATAATGTTTATATATATTATGTCGTCAAAGTTCGTCGTTTTAAACCTGCATTCCCCAAAACAAACAAAAATATAACCTCTTAATGAAAAGGTTTATCAAGTTAGAGTTATACTGTATTACCATTTTAGCATTCGGTCAGGTGAACTATGAGGTCAGTGGTTTCAAAGGATATTTCAAATTCAGTTCTCTCTCCCGAAAGCTTTCGAATATAATTTTCTTTTTTTTCGGCGTAGCTGAATGTGCTGGATTTTGACCTACTTTTTGGTACTGATAACAAATGAATAAATAGAAATTTGTGATTGGTCAAAAATGTAGACATGGTTTTCTGCTAGACATGCCTATTTGCTGGCAAATTTACGCCGTCTGTCTTTTTTAAAAATATTTCTTGTTCCATACTCCCTTGTGTTCAGATGTTTGTGAATGTATAATATTTCTTATCATTCGATAGTCATATAAATTCTGAGGGTACCCCCCCCCCTTTTTTTTTTTCAAGAAACGTATTCCGAATTCTTTTTTCAATCTTATAATTTGACTTTTTAATTGCCATTACTATGTCAGTGTCTGGAACAAAACTGTAGTCCAAAAACAAAAATAAAAAATAAATAAATAAATAAGGTTACATTTTGATTTATTGTAGAATAGAAAAAGAAGGTACCATTATGGTATTCAATGAAAATTAAGTAGAATAAATCTGGCATTAAAAATATATTTTTCAGACTTAAAATAAATATAACTTGATAGAATTATTGTTGTTTAAAAGTGGTCAGCATTTTCGAAAAACGTTTTTCTTTTTTCGCATTCACGTCAATGGTGACGTCGCCAGAACTTAATGGAATGGTACATTAATAGGTACCACTGCGAGATTGCTTCCGGGTTGTAGCAGACAAAAGTAGTCCCATCAGAAGGTTTGCGGTAGCACTTTTGTTGAACTGTTTCTTGCAGCTGAGACGGCTTGGTGGTATATGATATAGATTTGCTTCAAATTTAGGCTGTGGGGGACCACTAAGATGCGTTTTTATTGTTTATTGACTGGACTACTTTGTGTCACTGTAGGAACAAACAATAGGGTCATGGCCGCGAACAGGTGTTTTTGAGAGGACAAAATCTTGGGTTCGGATTTAGCGGAAAACGCAATCGGTTGACATGTTGTTTTTGCATTTTTTATAGGCCTATGATGGTACTATGGAGCATAACAGACGGAGAAGCCATAATTTGCCATTAAGCGATCTGTGAAGCTTCAAAAATTGTCGATTTTGCTCTATTTTCAATGTGGCAAAAAACATAACTTTGACTTCATGTGTGGGGTAGTACCATCGTATTTGTGAAAATAGTTTCAGTAACCTTTGAATTTAAAGTTCGCCTTGTACACTCAGCAAAACTTAAAAACCGCCACTTTCAAGCTGTAATTCCTCTACATAGATCTTTTTTGCATCTCTGTCCAGAAAAGAGATATTTCATTTGGTAAAATGTTTTGTAGATTGATTGATCAGTGTAAAAACATACCTCAGCTTAAGTCTAAAAAGAATTTATCGACTATATGAGCCTAGTTAACATCCATTCACTTAACACTGAAAATTGAAAATCAAATTCTTGGAAACTTCATTCTCATTTTCCAGGATTATATATTTGTGCAGAAAATAATTTTCATTTTTTTTTCCTTATCGCTGACAATGTTTCAGTAATTTAAGCTTCTCTTTTTAACACGGTTTTAGCTCATAGACACGACGCATGCGCAACCAATGTGTTTTCACTCTTTTTAGAAAGGCATACCTGCTGTTGGCAGAATCGAGAATCTTTTCATTACAATACTATAGCTAACGTCAAGATATTTGTTACAACTTCTTTCCATTTGACTATTTGTCTATTACCAAAGTCAAATTTGCAGTAGAAACAAAAGTACCGGTTTATAAGTTTTCCTGTGTGTAACTGCATGATCAGAAGCAGCTGTATTAGTTTACTTGCACACTGAAAATTGCATGTCAGTCAATGGGTATTCGGAAATTGGATAAAATACTTTTGGCCACTAATTGTAGCAGCATAAAGAGTCCAATACAAAAAAAGTGCTGATATAGAATCAAAATTAATCATACTGCAGCGTGCACAAAGCTGCATCTCCGTCCAACCACCTGCCCTTAACTGGGAATGCTAATTAACTCTTCAGCTGCTAAGCGCGACTCACTGACCTTTTGCAGACAGTGTAGATCAAGATCAGACTGCACAGAACGTGCAGTCTGATCTTGGATCTACTCTGTCTTATAAGGAGATATATTTCTCCAAAAATTAGTTTGAAATAACATTATTCCTGTTTTTTACTATCGGCTTAAAAGTTTTGTTTTAAATTATCCAGCAGGATAAAGAGGTAATCTATGTAAATCTCGGATAGTTTTAGATGGCGCTGCATTTTTTATTGGATTTAATTCTTAGGCTGCTATGCGCTACTCATTGACCTTTTGCGGACATTGTAGATCAAGATCAGACTGCACACAACGTGCAGTCTGATCTTTGATCTACAATGTCCGATAAGGTCATATTTCCCGACCAAAAATGCCTTTGAGAAAGTTTAATTTGGGTTTTTAATATCGACAAAAAATTTTCATTTATTTAGTAGGATAAGCGTTAAAACTACTTCAGTAATCACTGGGATGCCCCTATGATCTACGTAACATAACATGTAATGTTATGTTATGTTTTGTCACATCATCTTATGTTATGTTATGTTATATTCCTATGATCTGAAGACGGAATTCACTCTACGTCACATTCGTCCAATCCTCAAATCAAGGGTTTTAATGGCTCTGTTATGAAAATTTAAACTACTGAAGTCATACTGTGTTACCAAACAAATTTTATTTACATGTATGTTATGTTACATGCATGTTATGTTATGTTATGTCCCTATGATCTGAAGACGGAATTCACTTTACGTCACCTTCGTCCAATCCTCAAATCAAGGGTTTTAATGGCTCTGTTATGAAAATTTAAACTATTGAAGGCATACAGTGTTACCAAACAAAGCAAACAAACAAATTGACGGAATCGATCAACTGGCATTTTAGTGCTCCAATTGATTTTTCAAAAATGGCTTCCGTTAGATCTTTTCAGGTCGGTCCAATTTGGTTTTTGTTCGCGAGTACATGCGTGGGATGTCACATTTACAGGCTTCCGGGGCCGGATATCACTTCGAATTCAAAGTATCGCGTTGGAGAGTTTTTTAAAAAACCATTTATCGGCTCAAAACGACAAAATTTCTGAAAGAATTAATCATAGCCATAATTTATATAACCATCCAAAAGATCGATAACTGATAGATATAAGAAGAGGGCTGCCACAGTAGCCAGTCTTGTTTGCTTCAGCGGAGACATTAGACGAAACGCGATAGTACCAAAGTTTCTAATCAATTTCGGAGCTACACTGAAATATATCTAAAAGAATAAGCATTTATTTCATTATCAAATAACCTGACTTTTAAACTAACTTATTGTATATAAAGAAAAAAATAGATAAATAGGAAAATTAAAAAAAAAAAACATATAAAAGTTTGGTTTTACGACAAACATTTTGCAGTATTTAAAGACATTGAAGTTTTATCTAGTTAGACAGTGGACATGTCTGTTATGATTGAAAATTTCCTTCACCGGGGCACGGACCCTGAAACAGCACAGAGGAGGTTGGCCTTCCAGAAAAGTTTCAGTCAGGAGGTAAGAATCTTTACTTTGAAATTTATTTCATTACCGTTACTATTATTTTCTTCTTTGTCCTTTGAGATTATTTGGCCCGCAACATGCGAAAAGGGGCATTTGGACATTTGCGTAAAGTGTCGTCCCGGATCAGCCTACCCAGTCCGCGCAGGCTGATCAGAAGACACTTTCCGTTTTTAAGTTATTTTCTGTTTTGCTCAAGTCTACTGTAGGACGAATCTAATGTAGTCGTTAAGTGCCGTCGTGGAAAAGCCTGCGCGGACTGCGTAGGCTGACCCGAGACGACACTTTACGCAAATGTCCCAATGACCCTCTTCCCGTGTTGCAAGCCATTTTGTGTCTAGAAGTGTAAGTTGTTTTCAAATCATTATTATTTCACGGTCTCCGTTTATCAGTTTATAATCCTATGCTTTCCCTCCTCAGTGATCCTGTTCACCAACCATTCTAAAAAAATAATCTTTGGCCTATACTCAAAAATATTCTAGATTTAGATAGTAACGCAACTTCTGATTGGCTAAACCATTTGGTTTAGCCAATCAGAAGTTGCGGTATTTTCTAAATCTAGAATAAAACTAGGATTGATGCTAAAAATGGTTGATGAGTATGGGCCTAGATGAAGGGGAGGGTGTCTTGGTTGATAAAGTCGACTTCTGATTTCTTTCTCCTGGAACTACGAAACCACGAAATACATGGAAAAAAAAATACTGCAGTTGGAAGACTAAAAATACTGCGATTTCAAAATAACTTTCACTTGACAAATCTTACCATATCGGACAGTGTAGATCCAAGATCAGACTGCATTTTCTGACCAGAAACACACAATGAATCGCGCTACACAGAATACGGGTTAAAATAGCGAGGTACTTGTAATAATCATCATTTATTTCTTTACTACACAATTTCGAATTGAAACGACCCTGAGGAAAAAGGCTTTTGAAACGTTATGGAAACAGGAGAAAATGCTGGTAACCAGCTAACCAGCATTTTCTCCTTTTCCAACAGTGTACTCTACCTTAGAAAAACAAATTTCTATTTTTGAGACACGTTTATTTTGTCCACAAATGCTTTGAATGTGGACTAGTCTAAACTTTTGCCGTTTGGTAAAGAAGTAACTCTATCACTATTTTATCCTAACTTTTTTTTTTCCTTTGTCAAAAGCGTGGATTAAGATCAGGCTGCAAAGAACGTCATGCCCGATCTTGAATTCAGACTCACGATTTTAAACTACGACGGGAAAAGCCATTTCCTACAAAACATGTACTTTATTCATTGGCATCGAAGGAGTGAAAACTGCAATAAAGTATGTAACATCAATCAGCAAAGATAGCGGACTGTCTTTATTGTGGATTGAGATTAAAGCAAAGCAAAGCACGACTCATTGACCTTTTGCGGGCAGTGTAGATCAAGATCAGACTGCACACAATGTGCAGTCTGATCTTGGATCTACACTGTCCGATAAGGAGATGTCTCTCCCCTCCCCCAAAATACCTTTGAAATAGAAAAATTCGGTTTTTTGCTATCGTCTTGAAAGTTTCATTTCGCTTATTTAGCAGGACAAGAGTAAATTTTAACAGTTTCAATACCAAATATATCGACTCGATTTCTTTTGAAAGCTGAAAATACAGTCCCCTGAAAGGCTTGATTACGCAAGCGGACGGTGTAGATCGAAGATCAGACTGCACATTCTTCGGACTTGTTTTTTCAAACGCATCACACCCCATTCTAATGACAGATTTTTGATATCACACACAAACAGTTGATTATCCTATTTATTTTATTCCTAATTCACCCTTTATACTCTAATAATTAATTATCAAAAATGGTACAATATGAGCAACATAGGAAAAAAAGTAGTTCCGGCGAACATTATAAAACTATATCGTCACCAGTGATGATACCATATTTATCATCACTAGTGGTGTTATTCACTGTGAAATCCCAGTAATTCACTTACAGGGATATAATAAATGATGATTTTGATTGCAAGCACCTCGCTATTTTAACCCGCATTCTGTTAAGCGCGATTCATTGCGTGTTTCCGGACAAAACATGCAATCTGATAATAGGTGGAAAAACGAGAAATGCATCGCATGTTTGTGTTGTGTCCCCTTTTTTCGTCACCAGTTTCAGCTCTACGATCTATACAATAATTTTCACTATCACTTTTAACGATGATTAATGGATTGAATGGATGATTTTTACACCGTTTTCAACAGTATTTCATTTATGTCACGGCGACAGCTCAACTATTCACGCATTTGGGTTTCACCGGTATTACGCTAGGGCTCTGAAGTGCCTTAACCAAGGACAGGCCCACGAAAAACCCAGTGGATCGAGTGAGGCCCGAACCCGGGGCCTTCAGGTCACGAGTCCATCACTTTACTACAGTTTTAACGATGAATAGGGCTGGCTGTTCGCCCCTGATTGGTAAAATCCTTCTTAGTCCTACACCAAGCAATACTGCGATTTAACGATCCATAAAAACGGCTTTAGAAAACATTTTTGGAAAAGAAGGAAATGCTTGTTGCCAACATTTTCTTATTTTTCTGCAATGTTTTCTACCCTATCACGTACAAATCTCAACATTTGAGCCACATTCAATTTTTCGTCTGCTTTTATTTTGAGTATGGAGGAGTATAAAATTTTGTCGTCTGATGTAGATACAGAATATCATTGTAGGGACTTTATCAGGGCCCTTTTTATGGGCCCTGCGTGGATCAGTGGTACAATGCCTGGAGGCCTCGAGTTCGAGCCCCACTCGATCCACTTGGCTTTTCGTGAGAGTGTCCTTGGACAAGATAATTCAGAGCACTAGCCTAGTACTGGTGGAATCCAGGAAACATGATCATGCGATTTGTCGTCTTGATATGACTGAAATAATGTCGAAAGCGGTGTAAAAACACCATTCATTCAAACTCGGGGCTTTTTCCTGATTCGAGTTGCGCGGGAAAAAACGACATCTCGCGAGAACAAAGGTCAAATTAGATGATATAATGTTTGTTACGCAGCTAGTCCTAGAGAAGTCACTATATTGTAATTAGCCTTACAATTATACTCGTATATATCTACTACTCATTTTAACAACAAAATATTGCAAGTGTTAACAATTTTATTCGAAAACGAATAGAAAATGAGACTAGATCTAAAACTTTTGTTTTCTTTTTTCTATGAATGGCGGATGAATATTATTACGTAACCAATCAAATCAAGAACCAAGTTGAACGTAGTCTAGAAGCGGGCTACGTCGTCATACCATATTTGAAACCGTTTTTGTTATTGTCAAGTACGGATTTTTATCTACGGTGTCCGATTCGTTTGCGTGCGATGCATGTTTTTGAGCCGGAAAATTGTAGATAGATCTATGTGAAAAAAAGAGATGACCCATCACTAAACAATCACGAGGTTTCACAACAATGAGAAATAAGGATTTACAAAAAAACATTGTGAAAAAGGAGACAATTTAGGTAACCAGTATTTTCCTCTTTTACTAGAATGTTTTGTACCCTTTCCGAACATTGTGGAAAAAGGGAAAAAAAATTGTCGTCTGGTAAAGTGTTTACTCACTAACTTTCTGAACCTTAATTTTTCTGTTCTATTCTTAATCGACTTTGAGTAGCAATCTCCTATTCAGATCACCAGTGAAAGTGTACAAGATCTACATTGCCTTGCAGTGTCCTGACAAGGTCGCAGATTAATACAAGAACCGATTAAAGCATTTAGCGACAGTCTAGTGGTCATGATGTTCACAGTGAAGCTAGTTCGAGGTCAAAACTATTCAGGTCAGATCGATGATCAATTTTCACTTCATTAAAGATAAAGAGAGACAGTGTGAAAAAAGGCCCTGTAGAAGAGGCAAGCGTCATTCAGTGCTTGATGACGCTCCTCCCAATACTTGCCTGATATACGTGTATACAAACAATAAATTGCAACAATGTAACAAGTCAATTACAAACTTAACAAGATCTCTGCAGAGGAAAACACACGTGTCCTGTCACACGCAATTGTTTATTTCCGATAACTCAAGGATATATAACTCTTGAACATGTTAACTGACCGGGATGTATAGAGTACAAGTTCAAGCCAATTTTATTGAGATACATTGTGGAAAAGCTTCAAGAAATTCCTGGGGAAGAAGAGCAGGAGCTAGATGCATAATAAATTACAAACGGATCGAAGGACAATCGACCACATTAAAATAAAATAATACCACTCTTCGGTCGTATTAGAAAAGAAAATCGCTCATGGGATACATGTTTTTTTTTTTTACTTCATCGTAGTTATTTGAAAAGATCAAATATAGCTAATGCATTGATAGAAATCAAGAGATACTAGTATCCGGGCATAAAACGGGAGCGCAGTGCTCTCAATCCCTTTCTGATCCAGTTCTATTTCTAATCTCTCAACTCTTCACGAAACGACAAAATTTTAAACTGGTCCAAATTGAAATCATTTGCAGACGACAAATAACATGTGGCTCAAATGATAAAAATTATCATATAAAAAGGTAGAAGACGTCTTTGGGTTGATTGATTGCATGGTGTTTAGCGCCGTTTCCAACATGTCAGTTATATCGCGGCGGCCATTGCACCAATCAAAGTTTTCCTGGAATTTCTTTTACCAGTAGCATATTTTTTCCAAGCCACTGTCTGCTTTCCCACATAACATCTTTGGAAAAGGTGAAAACAATGGAAAGCAGTATTTGTGGGGTTTGCGGCAATTTTTTACTAGCTTTCATAAATTCTCTAGTCTATCGCAATCGAAAATAGCCAAGATCAAAATGTAAGCAACAAAAACGAAAAAAAACCACACACACACACTCACACAGAGTTGCCAAGTACTGCTCCAGAGAAAATAGTTCTGTCTGTGTTAGAAATCGTAATTCTCTTAATATGACAATGTTGAAATGAACTACAAAAGTTTTGCCACTCCAATTTGAAACCGATAAGAAAGTGAAAAAACGTGGAAAATTGATCTAATAGTAAACGCTAGAAAGTATGCAAATGCAAAATCGTCAAATTCGTAAGTTTTTCAGTTTCTTTTTTCAATCAAAGATCAACAATTTTTTTCACTGCTTTTCCATGACGAGAAAATGGCTATGAGCGGCAGGTAAAGTCATCGGATCGGACTTTATAACCTGATTAAACATTTTTTTTTAAAATCCTTTATTAATCTTGTAGGGGCCAACCAAGTTTTATCATGACTAAGGCCGCATATTCCACACTCGCTGGTCTGTCAACACTGTCAGTGCTTTGTTTAAAATTTTGGGCTAAGTGAATCAAACTCTTTACCACACGATCAAGATGTAGACTTGTCCAAATTAAGAGCATTTGCAGACGAAAATTTAAACGTGGCTCAAATTATGGAACTTGTCTTTGATATGGGTAGAAAACATTGTTAAGGTAGTACCCTCCTAATGGAAAACAGCTATTTCCGCTATAATATTATCCTACAAAATTTGCTATGATTAAAAATGAGTATTATTGTACTACTTTAACCGAGCCACTTTTTCCCTTTTTGTTTTTCCTCCTTATGAATTATCATTTATAAATCTTAAACCACTATATTCTCATTACAAAGGGAGATAATAACTACCTCCCTTTTCAGGAAACTAACAAAAGTATCAATAAATAATTTCAAGATTGATAGACATCAAAGGAATTTCTGGTCGGTTAAAAATGTGCAAAAGTATTATATCAGTATAAATCCTTATTTATCAACTAACAAGAAATTTTATTCCATGTTGCACTATAAGCGTTAGGGGTCTACTACCTTAACGTAATAATACAATGGTGTAGTAGCACATGTGCCATACTCTGTCCAAAGGGGTCTTAAAGCATCTGCAAAGAGTATCGACCCATATCAGTCTGTGCAGTCCGCGCAGGCTGACTTGTGTCAAAACATTTTGCCATTGGCCAATTTTTCTGTAGTCCAAGGACTATTCCAACACATGATTCACTTTGCTGTCGGACGAAATAGATTTATGGATCTATAATTATGTGAGGACTTACTTAGCATAATCCATTATGGACTATGCCGCCTTTTGTCAAAGCGCCGCATATATATGCCAATGACTAATACTCTGTTAGTCGAGGTTTAATTAAAAATAAAAAAAAAAACATATCGTAATAATTCTAACGGTCTTTCAACATTTACAATGTATGTGTCACTACATCCTCGGAACCAGGTTTGAAGCATAACGTTACTCTCCATGCATCCCCACCCACTGGGAAAATTGACTAGCAAACCGTCGTTTCTTATGAATATTCATATGGTCGGGAAGTACCCTTATAGCCAATTGAAAGGTCGATAACAATGATACTCTCTTGTAGAGAGGATAATATCATTTGGTGTTACGCCGAAAATCTTTTTTAAACGCTTCTCGATTGTGGTGTTGATGGGCGCCGCCATATTTAAAGTATCGCTAAGCTTGATTTGCAACGAATGATGCGATTGGATATCGACAAATAAAAAATAGAAATGACGGCGTATTTGTGAAAAAAATAGTTTAAATTTTCTCAAAGAAAAACTGAGATCACCAATCAAAATGCTTCATGAATAAAATTCATGAGAACGAGGAAACGCCAGCGAAATAACCCAGGGTCGATTACAGAATGAATCGAAACTGGGTCACCGAGGATGGTGTCACTAGCCAAAAGATATACGTCTATGACATATAAATTAAATAATTCAGTAAAAGTGTACACAGGATATCATACAGAGTCGCTTTTCACTCGCCACTTGCGTCAAGGCTCCTAGAGTGGTATCGAACTTGTATGGTTCTTGTGACATGACACCAAGGTTAAACCAAGACTACAAACCAAGCGGTAAATATGTATACATAATGATAACAATACATTATTATATACAACAAAATTGAAACTTCACTGTTATACCCAATATAAAATATATAAAATTTTATTGGTAAAGTTGTAAAATCTGTATCTAATGGCAGAAACATCATCCGATATTGCTCTCAGTCAACTGCATGCCAAAACTTATCGTTGACGCGGAATCAATGTCTTTCATTTAGTGAAAATTCTATAGGCCATTAGATTTTAGTTGTTATCGCGTTAGCCATCAATATTATTAATCCTTTACCACTCATTGCCGAGTTTTAACGACCGTGAGAAAGAAGCCTTTTTGAAAACTTTGTGGGAAAAGGAGAAAATGCTGGTAACTAGCATTTTCTCCTTTTCCCAGTTTTCTACCCTATCAAAGACAAGCTCCATCATTTGAGCTACGTTTAAATTTTCGTCTACAAATGTTTTCAATTTGGGCAAGTCTGCATCGTTCTCGGGTGATAAAGAGTTTAATAAACTCTGGCATTTTCATTTGAAGTATGCAGTCTTATTGGGTACCTCGATGTGGCCTTCTACAATCTTGTTTCTCGCTTTTTTTTTTTTCCGCTTCCTCTTTCACAGAGCACACAATAAAATAAAAGTAGAAAACAGTTTCATGTCTCAGTATGATCCATGACTGCATCTTTGAAAACTAGTAAAAAATGAGTATAACAGTATCTTGACAAATGTCATTCTTCATTTTCATGTCCTCTCCACTCCACTTTCTATCCCTTCTCTACAGAATCTATACTTTCAAGGTTCGACCACATTCTGATGTCTATATCATGGAGTAATTGCCATACTTTATTTCATGCTTTTCGGTAGTTATCGAGAAATAACGGTGAAATATTGTTCGATATTTCATGCTTACGACCAGTGAAAAATCACGATTTCATTTTCTAACTCTTCAACTGAAGACGGAAACAGTACTTCCTGCGCACTAGTTACCTAGGTAAACAGCGCGTGCCATTCAACCAGATGGAAATATGACGTAATACCTTACATTTCTCTCGCTTTACGTAATATTGTAATGCATTGTTATGCGGAGGGGGTACGCCACGGGGAATTACCTAAAACAACTGTACTGGATTTTGATGAGAGTCCCAACAAAAAAGGGGTTAGATCTAGAAGCATGAAATGAATTTATAAAATGCGTTTTATTTGTATTACTATGTCCCTAAAAACGATGACGAAAAGAGGAATTCCTGCCTCAGACTTTGAACAAGAACAGTATTCATATAGAATATAAATTTAAAAAATCCTAAAACAGTTGGAAAAACCCCTTGCAGTAATCCTAACAATAATTGTTAAGACAGGCTTTGCCATCGTGTATCTTTGTGATGGAAAAAAAAGCACCATAGCATATTTCACAGTATCTAAAGTATTCCCCCAAGTCTGGGGATTATTCTCATTTTCAAAAGGAAAAAGAAACGCAATGTGACACAATTATGTTAGTGTGTTTTCGAAGATATTTTCGTCCAAATAATTTCCTACTTATATTGATAATAAGCAGAAGTAGTTACAAGATAAGAAGGACAAATCTACGCTATCATCATAAACTTCAGGGGCTGTATTTACAAACCATTCTAAACTGCATTTTTATTCCATTTCTTTATTTAGCAAATAACGCAACTTCTAATTGGCTTAACCATTTAGTTTAGCTAGTCAGTAGTTTCGTGAGTTCCAAATTAGAAAATTCTTGAGAATAAGACTAAGAAAGTTATTAAGAATGGTCGTTAAATACAGACCCAGCTTGGCCCCGTTTTACTTTAGGTAGTACGTACAAAATTTGCGTAAGTTTTACGTAACTATTGTATGGTGGCATATTTCTGCCACGAGATACGAGATAACTATCATGATTATTTTAGAAAACTTATGCGATAAATCAAAGTTTCCTGGAAATTATATCTAGAAAAAATGAAAGATAAAATTTCCAGGAAACTTTGATTTATCGCAGTATATCAATAACCATGATAGTTATCTCGTATCTCGTGACAGAAATATGCCACCATACTAAAGTTACATAAAACTTTCGCAATTTTTTTTCGTAACTACCTCAGTAAAACGGGGCCCAGGCTGGTGTTTATAGAGTCTGACAGACACCAGAATCGTGCATCAATTGCAATCGAGAGTCAATTTTATCATATTCTTATCAGTGAATTACTGGGATTTCACAGTGAATAACACCACTAGTGATGGTATTTATGGTATCATCACTAGTGACGATATAATTTTTGAATGTTTGCCGAAACTACTTTTTTCCTACATTGCTCATATTGTTCCATTCCTGATAAATATTAGGCTAAAAAGGGATAGGAATATAATAAGATAATCAACTGGTTGTGTGTGATATTAAAAATCTGTCACTCGAATCGGGTTAGATGCGGTTAAAGAACTCGTCCTTCGGACTCGTTTTTTCAACCGCATCACACCCCATTCTAGTGACAGATTTCCAATATCACACACAACAAGTTGATAATCCTCCATATATTTCACGTGAGCCCAGATTAACATTTTGATATATTTTTCCCTTTACATCAGCTCTGTCAAATTACAAAATGCAGTACATGTATCATTTCATCTTTTAATTCTTTAGCAGACAAAAAAATTTCAGACTTGTCCAAATCGAAAGCATTTTCAGGCGTCAAGTTCACTCTTGCTGAAACAATGGGATATATCTTTGATGGAGTAGAAAACATTGTGAGAAAAAGGAGGAAATGCTGGTTACCAGCATTTCCTCCTTTTTCTCAAAATGTTTTCAAAAGCGTCAGAATCCTGTTAAGAATGGATCACTCGCATTTTAGTGTTTCGCTTTTAATGAATGTTTTCCAAAGCCTACGTGTCTCTTTAATACAGGGCTACCAGCATTTTCTCCTTTTTACCACAATATTTTCAAAAACCTCGAGGTATTTTAAACACGGGAATGTTTAGTCAAAGTAATAACCTAATATTTCTACATTGATGCTGGATTATCTTTTATCTCGGAGAACTATTTTCTAAAACATTCAGACTCCTATGGTGTACGCCAATAACGCCGGACACTCACCAACAGTACAAAGCTAACCAGCATCTTTTCGATCCAGCATACTCTAACAGATAATAGAATTACTCCGCCGGTGTTGTATAAATAACTGCACGAGCTCTTCAAGTGGCAATCCTGCCACTTAAGTAGTCCGGCAATTAATGAAACCTTTATACCAAAATACAGTTTTGTCCAAATTCGATGAGATTTATTTATTTGCATGTTTGTTTGGGTTTTGTTGTTGTTGTTGTCGTCGTTGTTGTTTGTTCGATCTTTTTTTTTACATGTACGATGTTTAACGCCGTTTTTAAGACTTTTAGTTATATCGGAGCGACCATTGCATCTATCCATGCTTTTTTTGAGTTTCTTTTAACATTCCTTCGCACAATAGTCTTGCAACTGCAAAAGGTATTGAACCAGGTCAGCCTGCGCAGTCTGCGCAGGCTGACCTGGGCCGAAATTTTTTGCTTTTGAGATAATTTTGAGTAAGTTACACGCCCCCCCCCCCCCCCGTTTCCTATCTATGTTTTAATGCAGTGTCTGGGATGCGCGATTCCGGCATTCACGCTACGTTTTTCAAATCTTGCATAAATTTAGACCCAATGCTGACAGTCTCACGTAAAAAGTAAACTATGAAAAAGTAACAAAACTAAGAATTTACTCTTGCCTCGCCGAAAATACCGATGTTTTGAATAAAAAGGCATCATTGCAGAAGCTTTTTTTGCAACATATATGTCAGTTAAAGTAACCTCTCTTGACAGGAAGTTGGTCAAAACGCGTTGTCTGCGCATGTCATATTCTTCAAAGATTTGACTTGTGTATTTGAAAAATGCAACCTAGCGGAATATAAAGGGTCAAAACGGCCCACTTTACTTAGTCTTAGACTACTGTTACTGCAATGAATTTTATCAGAATTAATTTTGTAATTGTATAACTCTTATCTATTTTCCACATTTACAAAAATGAATTTAATTTCTAAAGAAGGATAATCCAGAAACCGTCTTTGTACATGTAAACAGGTCGGTAAGTCTACTGTATAATCTTGGACAGGAATAAATGTCTGCTAAATAAGCTATACGTTTTCTATGTTTTAGAAAATTGTCCTGCCTATTTTTTAAACCCCCCTCCCCTTATTTTTATATGGAAGGGGAAAAAAATCCACCCCCCCCCCCCCATTTTAGGTTTCTAGAATCGACACTGTTAATGGCGCTTTTACGCTGAAAATTCAAAACTGATTTATCTGTTTAAATGTTTAAATATTGCCAACATTTTACGTAATGTATGGCATTATTCATTAACAAGAACAGATTTGTGATAATGTGAATTACTGATTGCATTAAAGTCAGTGTTACTGGGAATCAATCGATATTAAAACCTTAGTCTGCAAAGCACGACTCACTGACCTTTTGCTGACAGTGCAGATCAAGATGAGACTGCACAGAACGTGCAGTCTGATCTTGAATCTACACTTTCTGATAATGTGATATTTTTCTCCAAAACATAAATCTGAAATAGCATTATTCAGATTTTTTACTGTCGGTTTGAAAGTTTCATTAATTTTATTCAGCAGGGTAAGTGTTATTCCCTCTTTACCAAACGATAAAATGTTACACTGGTCCATATTGAAAGCATTTGCAGACGACAAATTAAAAGTGTCTCGATTCATGAAATTTGTCTCTGAAAGGCTAGAAAACCTTGTGGGAAATGGAGAAAATGCTGGATACCAGCATTTTCTCCTTTTCCCACAAGGTTTTCAAAAGCTTTTCCTCCCAGGATCGTGAAAACCAGGGCTTGTTTGGTAAAGAGTTAACTCTACCAAACAGTCCCGGGTTTTAACGACCCTATGAAAGAAGCCTTTGGAAAACTTCAAGAAATAATGAGAAAATGCTGGTTACCAGTATTTTCTCCTTTTCCCACAATGTTATCTACTCTATGAAGGACAAATTCCAGCCTTTGTGCCATCTTTAATTTGGCTGCTGCAAATACTTTCAATTTGGACCAGTCCAAAATTTGTCGTCAGATAAAGAGTTAAAACAACATCAAACTGTAACTTTAAATAAAATGAATCGGGTTTTTAGAGCGAGACATGACAGTATTGAATTTCTAGTAGCGAAAAAAAAATCGTTGAGATTTATGCACAATCACTGAAATAAACATTATCAATGTCTAGATAAAAAGCTTGGAATGTTAGTTTAGTGGGTTCTCGTCAATGACATTGTTTTCTTTATTAATGGTCTTCATTTAGCCCGTGTGTCGCGATTTTCCATTGTATAAATACGGCCCAAAGCTCGCGGGATGAAAACTGTACCCTTTGTTCTACTGAGCCATACTGTCAACAGCAAATATCCTTGTTGTTTGATATTTCATGGTTACGATCAGTGGAAAATACGATTTCATATTTTCTAACTCTTCAACTGAAGGCGGAAACAGTAGCTCCCAAGCACTAGTTACCTAGGTAAACAGCGCGTGCCACTCAACTGGAGGGAAATATGACGTAATTTATACGCATTTACCCAATATTTCTCGCGCTTTACGTAATATTGTACTGAGTTCTTATGTTGGGGGGGGGGGGGTCCGCCATGGGGAATTACCGAAAACAATTGTACTGGTTTTAAACGAAAGTCCCAAAGAAAATGGCGCTATAACATGTTCAAATTAAAACGATTTCCACGTTTTTCTTCGTTCTTTCTTTTTGTCCTCCAGAAAATTGCATTTCTCACTAAGATATTGAAACAGCGCATATACATGTACGTGTAGCAGAGACAGCATGCCTTTGTAATAATACACGATTGTAGTAAGTTAAAATCTTTTTTGTTATATACCAATAAATTTTCCGGATCAAATACATGCGTCGCAATCGGATAAAAGTAACACACACGACAGGAAACAAACCCATATCTACACAGTGTCAAATAAGATCCCAAATATGGCATGATGACGTATTACGTGCATGGACAAAGCATGCATTGACATGCGAATTGAATGGTCAAAATGTTATTTATAATATTAATCCGCCATTGATAAAAACAGAGTTACTACCTTTCACATTATTAATTGTCCCATCTTGTTTACGGTTTTCGAATAAAATGTCAATAATGGCAAAATGTTGTCATTGAAAGTTGTAGGTATATAATAAAAGGAATGTTATATCGTAGTAACTTTCCTGATGCTTGTATTTCCTTCTCGTTGCGAAAGAAAATTTTGACATTGCGCTCGAATTTCGGTCTCGCGCAAAATCACATTTTCTCACGCTGCTCGAGTTAAATACAAGCACCAGAACTGGTTGCGTATGATATTAAAAACTGTTACTAGAATGGGTGTGATGCGATTGAAAAAACGAGTTCTTTAATCGCATCAAACCCCATCCGAGTGACAGATTTTTAATATCACACACAACCAGTTGATTATATTCCTATTTCACCTTTTTTTTATGCTAATAATTATCAAGAATGGTACAATATGAGCAATACAGGAAAAAAGTAGTTTCGTGAAACGTTCTAAAACTATATCGTCACCAGTGACAATACCATATTTATCATCACTAGTGGTGTTATTCACTGTGAAATCCGAGTAATTCACTGATAAGAATGTAGTAGAACGTAATATCCCGTATCTATTTTGCAGCATGGCGGGTCATGGCGAAGGAAGAGCCTCATTGAAGACGCAAAGTTTGAGACGGCGGCCAACCTCGAGTTTGAAAGACAGGAACGGAAGAGTCGAGGCGGGTCCATCAGCGAGGAGGAGGACGTGTTTATCACACAGCAAAATGGCGAGTGTATTTCCCCCGTGGAGAAAGAGTCGGCCCGTAAACAGTTCGTTCTTCTGCTGTCGCTGCGAGACGGGATGGCTTCTTTATCTCGCATCCTCAGAAATTTCGAGGTAAATATTACAGCCATGCTTTGGCAAAAGGGGGTTTAATGCATCTCGTTATCGTGATGCATTCTACCAAGCAAAATATTGCATTGAGCTTACGGATTCATAAAATCCGTTTTGCATTATGCCAAGCAAGTCATCCCATAATTATTGATCAATGAAGTCCATTTTGTTTAACAACCGACTGAATCAAGAGGTAACCTGGTCCTTTGTTACACAGAAAATTGACCAAAAGAAACAAAAAGTTTCGATCCAGGTCAGCCTGTGCGGACTGCGCAGGCTGACCTGGGTCGATACTTTCTGGAAATACATTAAGCCCCCTTTTCACAGAGAATGGCTCATTAATCTCTATTTTCTTTTCTTACCTGTGTATTCTTCATCGAAGTTCTGACAACTTTCGTTAGCCAATGTGTCCAAGTTTTAGTCACTTATAAGTTGACTCCGCTGTAAATATAGACATGCGATGAACGATAAATTAAGGCTTACGGCCCCGAACTCTCATATTTAAAGACGGAAGCCGCCGAGATTGGCCGAATAGCCTTAACGAAAACGTCGATGTTACACGATATTTACCGATGAGTTAGGTATCATAACTGAGTCACGCTGTGAAAAAATGGTTTGATGCATCTAAAAAAGAAAGTATCAATCAATGCCAGTCTGCGTAGGCTGATCTGGGTCAAAACCTTTTGCCTTTGATAAATTTTCTGTATGTCAAAGGACAGTGTTGCATCATGATCCAGCTGGTTTTTAGACACGGTGGATAAAAACCACGCAACGATTTGCTGGGTACACCGCAATACAGACATGTATGAAAACCCCATTTCCCAGAGTACCCGTCATGTGTTTAAATATGTGTTGTTTAACAGTTTGAAGTAATTCAACCTTTATCGGTTTGCTGGTGGTGGTGATGGTCTCAAATTCGAAGCTATAGCTCTCACTCGATAAACCTTTCATTATCAGTTTATTTTATTGTTTGTGTTTGGGATAACAGGTTTAAAATCACGTACCGTGACGAGATAACTCATAAACCCCACTCGATTATGTTTATCTTCTCTAGTCACGGTTCGTGATTATATACCTGTATTAAAAAAATAATAATAATATAAACTATTACTGAAAGGTTTATCGAGTTAGAGTTATACTGACTTCGCAACCCATAAAGAACAGAACCTTCTCAAAAATACATGTACATAAATCATAAAATCTCAAGTCAGTTTCTACCACTGGCATAGTGAATAAATTTAAATTCTTAGTTGACGTTTTACCAGACAATCGCTTGTTTATACATTTGAAAACATTGTTGGAAAAAGAGAAAATGCATTTTCTCCTTTTCCCACAATGTTTTCTCACCCTTTCAGGTACGAATCCTATAAATAATTCGAGCTGTATTTAATCTGTCACCTTCAAACGCCCTTGGATCAGTCTAAAATTTTTTCGTTAGGTAAAATGTTAAGTTTTACGCTGCGAAGGGCGACTCACTGACCATTTGCCGACAATAAAGATCAAGATCAGACTGCACAGAACGTGCAGTCTGATCTTGGATCTACACTGTCCGATAAGGATATTCTTCTAAGAAAAAATTAAGTCTGAAATGCGAGCATTATTCGGGTTTTATACCATCGGCTTGAAAGTTTAAGTTAAATAGCAGGATATGTGTTAACCCTTTACAAAACAATCCCTGGTTTTAACGACCCTGAGATAGAAGCCTTTTGATAACATTGTGGGAAAAGGAGAAAATGCTGGTAACCAGCATTTTCTCCTTTTCCCCACAATGTTTTCTACCCTGCTGGAAACAAATTTCAATTTTTGAGTTATGTTTATTTTGTCGTCTGCAAGTTCTTTCAATTTGGACCAGTCTAAAATTTTGTCGTTTGGTAAAGAGTTAAAACATGATAACTCTTGATTATCGACGACAGTAATTACTTGACGACTGTGTGCCAGCAGAAACCCACCATCAGAAATATTGCACTGGGAGAAAAAAAAAAAGCTCTTAAAACCTTATCCTAGTAAATAAAGGAAATGAAACTTTCAAACGGATAGTAAAAACCCAACTGTTACTATTTAAAAGATATTTTGGGGGGGAGGAAAGATATCTTCTTATCGGACAGTGTAGATCCAAGATCAGACTGCAGGTTCTGTGCAGTCTAATCTTAATCTAAACTGTCCGCAAAAGGTCAGTAAGTCGCGCTTAGCAGCCTATGCGTTAAATCCCATCCTGTTAAATAAAAGTAATGAAACTTTCAAACCGATAGTAAAAACCCAAATTTTCCTATTTCAAAGATGTTTTTTCGGGGAAAGATATCTCCTTATCGGACAGTTTAGATTTAAGATCAGACTGCACGTTCTGTGCAGTCTGATCTTAATCTACGCTGTTCGCAAAAGGTCAGTAAGTCGCGCTTAGCAGGCTCATGGTTAAATCAATGCAAACACTGACGGGGGAAAGTTATACCGATGTATCGTAGAACATGATCAAATGTTGGAAAACACTGAACTGATGTGTTAGGACCTAAAATTCGACATGAAGTTACAGATTTCTAAAATATCTGCTTTTAAGCTTAACTTGGTCTTTTATTTCTCGAATATATTTTATCAAAGAATGGGTTTCTGTTTTCTATTGAGTAATCGTTAACGGTTTTTACAGTTTTGTCAAATATCATGTTTTTGGCTATTTAATTATTGATTTCTCCCCCTACAGCTCAACCCCACCCCAATTTTTACATGGCAAAGATCATACTAGCTTTTTTCCATAAAATCTCGAACGGTATGAACGCAGTGCTTTGAAAAAAAAAGGGGGGTTTGATCATCTTCGTATTACACTGCAGTAAATAAGTCGGCGCATATAATTTTTTTTCGGCGTAGCTGATTGTGTTGGCTTTTGACCTAGTTTTTTGTACTGGTAATAAATGAATAAATAAAAACTTGTGATTGGTCAAAATATAGACACGTGTATTTTAAGGGCCCCTGACTATTTGCTGGCAAATTTACGCCGTCTATCATTTTTAAAGCTATTTCCTGTTTCTTCTTCTTCTTTCCAAAACGACGGCTAAGCCATGATGTAGAATGGTCTCTGACAAGCAGAATTTTTACCAATAGCAAAAAGCTTTCATTTTTATTTTGAGTAGACCCAGGAATGTGCAGCGGCTGACATGGGTCGGTATTTTTTGTAGATACATAAAACCGCTTTTTCACATGGCATAACTCATTATGTAATGAGCTAAGCCTACAAAGTGGTTGAATTTTCTTAATGTACTATAGAAATAAACTATAGATTATGGCTGAGTTTCCCCAAATTCTTTATCGCAAATGTTTTAAGGATTTTTGCTTTAAACTTTCAATTGGAAAAATCATAAAAAAGTGACCGTTTACCCACAGATAGGGGAAAAAAAAACAAAGAAATAAGCTAAAAGATAAAATATTTCCGTCGGGAGCCCGAACCCAGGACCTTCAGCCCATTAGTAATGCTTTGTGTTTAAAATTGAGGCATGCTGAGAAGGGTGCTTAATGCATCTGCGCAGACTGACCTGGGACGAAACTTTTCGCTACTGGTCAGTTTTCTGTATCTTCAAGGACCAGTGTACCTCATGACAAAGTCAGTTGTTAAAAAAAAAGTAAGTGGCTATTATGGATCCATGCTAATGTGATGATGTGATGGCTTGCTTGGTATCATGCATCACGAAGAAGCATCAAGCCCCCTTTTACTAGAGCACGGGTCAATGATTTTATCCTGTGTTACGCATAACGACTATACCGTTATTAGTTGTACGGTCAGGTGGCAGGGGACTTGGAAACTTGTTCACGGCTGTGGTGTATCATGTCGTCCCGAGCCGAAGGCGAGGTGGCGACATGATTCACCACAGCCGTGAACAAGTTTCCAAGTCCCCTGCCACCTGACCGTACAACGAATTTATTAAACTGCAAAGTTTTACCATTCCAACGTGTGTTAAGCGAATTTTACCTGTTTATCGGTTTCAAAAATTGAGTTCGCTGACGAAGTATGATTTCCCTTCTGAGTGCCCCAATTCAATAAAAACTGACGTCATTGGGAACTGACGTCACTGAAACCTTGGTAAAACGTGCAGTTTGGCGCATAATCTTGATGTTAATCTTGATCGACGCCGCCATTTTGGATGTTGTGTTGAAAGTGTAGTCATGTATACGGGGCTCCCGAAAGGGAAACTGCTTTTACGTTGGTTTTGCCAGTGTACGATATATATGTTCGGGGCATATTATCCAATCAGATCACGAGAAATTTCTTTGCAGTGTAATAATAATAATATCTTTATTTAGTGAAGGTTAAAACATTAAGACATATTTCAAAGTCTTTTTTACAATGTTGCCTTCAAGATGAGTGGAATAACGATAGTAATGATAATAATTAGGAGAACAATAATAATAATAATAATAATAATAATAATAATAATAAAATAACAATAATAATAATGATGATGATTGGTGATACTGATGATTGTGGTGTTTGAAAATGAAGAAGAGGAATTAATGGCAAAATAATGTTGGAATATGAGTTACACGGACAGACACACGTTTTTTTTGTATAGATGTATAATTACGTAACTATAATGAGGACTGTACGTTAAATAAATGTTGTTTGAACTGTTTTTTGAAGCTAAGTATTGATTTCGCATCTCTGATGGAAGTAGGAATTTCATTCCACACATCCATGCTGAAATACGAGAATGCTCGTTTCTTGTACGATGTATTGAATCTAGAGTTTACGATGTCACTACGAGCAGATGAACTTAAATTATAATTTGTGTTACTCGAAAACGAAATGTCACTCATATATCTAGGCGATAGGTTATTACGACATCTGTAAATTAAAACGCCGGTGTGATACTTACATCTGTTATCGTATGTTAACCAGTTAAGTTGAGAAAAAAGATTTTTCGACGGTGTTCTTGGGGTAACCCCTAGTATAATGCGAGCGACTCTTTTCTGGAGGACGGTTAGCTAAGCGGATTTACATTTGGTGTTCTTCCACCATACTGTACAACAGTAGTCAAAGATTGGGAGTATGTAAGAATTATAAAATAACTGTTTCATTTCAAATGTGAGATACATGGAAATTCTTTTTAGCAATGTTATCTTACTGTTAATCTTAAATACAGTTTTATCAATATGAAAATTCCAGGATAAATGCTTATCAACATATACACCTAATATTTTATGAGATTCAACGTTTTCAATGCAAAAATTATTAACATTTAAATCAAGATAAGTAGATCTTAATTTATATTTAGGTCCTATAAGCATACATTTTGTTTTATTTGAGTTTACAAGCATATTGTTATCAGTGCACCAACTCAGTATAGATTCTAGACTATTCTGGAGATTAGCTTGTATTTCTATAAGGTTTGTTCCGGATGTATACAATGTCGAATCGTCCGCATAAAGGTCTAAATTTGAGTTATCGACGTGCAAGCCTATGTCATTTATGTAAATCAGAAAGAGTAACGGTCCCAAAATAGAACCCTGAGGGACCCCGCTAGTTAGAATTCGTGGCGAAGAAAATACATTGTTATGCTTAATAAACTGTTTTCTGTCATTCAAGTAGGATTTGAAAAGTGCCAGGGACTTTTCAGAAAAATGGTGCAGCCTCAGTTTGTGTAACAAAATCTCATGGTCAACTAAATCAAATGCTTTCTTAAGATCAACAAAAACTGAACCATTAATTTTCCCTGAATCGATTTCCTTAAGCCATTCATCAATCAGCCGAATAAGTGCGGTCTGACACGAGTGTCTTTCTCTAAACCCTGATTGGTGCTTAGTTAATATGTCAAATTTATTGAAAAAGGCCAGTAATTGGTTAGATAAGTGACGTTCAAAAATCTTTGATACAGTTGGTAGAATAGATATTGGTCGATAGTTGTTTGGATCTTCCTTTTCGAACCCTTTATGTAGAGGGAGCACATAAGCCTCTTTCAATGCATTTGGAAAAACACCTTTCGCGATGCTGTTATTTATGATAGAAGTTATTGGTAAAACTATATGGTCACCACAATATTTCAAAATAGTTGCGCTTATTCCGTCCATTCCTGTAGCTTTATTTGTATCCAGTTTTTTAATCATTCGGCTAACCTCAAAAGGTGTAATAAATTCTATGTCAAAAACTTGGTCTCTTAAAACATTATTTAAATGTGAATGTAAATATAAGAATGTACTCTCCTTAAATTCTGATTTTTTTACTACGTTTGCTATATTAATAAAGTGATCATTGAATGAGTTAAGAATATGATACTTTCCTTCGGTATTTTCCCCGTTAAATACCATTTGTGAAGGTAGGACAGCTAGTTCATTATCTGAATTATCATTGTTTTGTACTTTTCTTAAATTTCTCCACAGATCTTTACTATTTGCGCCTTTCTTGATAGTTTTATTATAATACTCCTCCTTATTTTTACGAATAAGATGCAGTACTTTATTTCTCATCTTTTTAAAATTATCCCATTCTTTTAACTTGTGAAATTGATCTCGTTTATTCATCGCTTGTTTCACTTCAGCATTAAGCCATTGGGGTAGATGATTACTCTTAATACGTTTACATTTGACTGGAGCATGTTTAGATAAAACTTTATTTAGAGAATCATAAAATAACGCTAGTGCGCGTTCTGGGTCGTGTTCGGTTTCGATAAGATGAACTTCTGAAACACTTAAATCATTCTGAAATTCAGATATATTGAAATTTTTAAAACTTCTATACTTCAAAAGTGAATGAATATCGCCCTTATCACGTCGGTTTCTTATTTTTCGCGTCATGCAAACTGGAGAATGGTCACTAAGGGACAGAGAAGAAACAAATATTTCACTTAGTCTATCACATCGATCTGTATAGACATGGTCAATAATCATAGCCGATGTTTTTGACGTTCGTGTAGGTTTATTAACCATCTGTGAAAGACAGTATTTTAAAACGAATTTCGACCATTCTTTACAATAAAAACTTGTTTTATCTGTGAAGAAATGGAAGTTAAAATCGCCCAGTATGTGATATTCAGTGCGTAATTCCTCTACTTTTTTCAGTTGTTCATCAAAATTGGAGATCCACCCTTTGTTAGAATTCGGTGGACGATAAACAAAAAATACTAGAAAAGATTTCGCATTTTTGTGACATATTTCAATCCATAAAGATTCTATATCGTCCGATTCTAAATCAGGTCTATGCTTAAAAGGGACATGGTTTTTTATGTAAACTAAAATCCCTTCTCCCTTTTTATACTTCCTGCCTTTTCTTATATATCTAAAACCGGGAATGTTGAGATTGAAGTCAACTATTGCTTCATTAAGGTAAGTTTCACACTCTCCAAATATGTCTATCGCACTCGCAGATAAAATGTATTTCATTTCATCGAATTTCGGGATAAAATATTGAACATTCAAATGAACAATGTGCAATCCTTTTTGTTGAAATTGTAATGGATGCTCTAACTTACCATATGACCTATCGAGATGATATTCGTTAGAACTAGTAAGCTTGGAATTTTTAATTGCATTATTTGACTGCGTTTTATAAGAATCGTAATATTTTGTTGATTGCTCAACATCAGTGTTTACCTGAGTGCACGTGCATGGGCATTTGAGACAATTAGAACATATTTTATATAAAGTTTCGAATCTGTTTTTCAGATTAAGAGATGTGTATCTGTCCGTGATTTCCCAATGCGATTTAATTTTTCTACATTCAACCGTAAAATGGTTGTTCGTGCCACATTTCATACAATGGCGATAAGAAACTCTAAGATTTCTCCTGCCTTCAGCTCTGTAAATCGTGTTATAGGCTACCTTTTCTGTCTACAATATTCTATTTTATGACCTTGCTGTCCGCAATAAAAGCAACACATTCTCTGATTATATTTTTTCTGTCCAGAATCTTTTTTGTAATAGTAACTGTACAGGAAATTTCACAGTAAAAATACAAAAATCTCGGTATATTCCTGTATTTTCTACTTGCTTTTCTATCAATACATTAAATCTAAAGCCATTTTTGCATGCTAATGACAATTAGCCGTCTTCGTTAATATTTTCTTTTAAAAAACATGGGAAACAAAATTTAATTTAAAGCCCATTTAAAGGTATTGCTAATTTTTGCTTACACACAAAATACGAGAGACTTAGCCGCCTCCACTGCCCTCAAGGTTTCCATTCAAATTGACCCTGTGACAGTCTGGTTATTGCATTTTTACTGTGTGAAAAATAAATCTATTTGTAGAAAATTGAATCGGAGTGTTTCTAAATAAATGTCCCATTTTAACGTGATTCAGTATCCTAAACAGGAAAATTTGAACAATGAAAAATACTATAAACGGCAGCAATGTTTGTTTTCTATAAAATCTATACCACAAAAACTTTGCATGTAACGGCCTACGTGTTTTGCTAGATTTTCATGATAAAGCGTAATGACGTATTCAGTCTGATAATGAACTGATGATGAGCGCGCTTTAACACTTCCGTGTCTATCTTACACGAAATATCACTCCGCGCTCTAATTTGTATTTTGATGGCACTCACGCACCACCCATGTGGAATTTCTGCTCCCTCTCTCTCTCTCCTTTTCTCTCTCTCTCTCTCTCTCTCTATTGGTCACTTTCGTTTGGTTTGTATTGGAGTTTAACGCCATTCTAACAGCTTAGGTCATATTATGACAGTTAGTGACGCACCCATGTGTTTTTTCCTGGCTTTCTCACACCAGTACTGACACAGCTTTCTTTCAAAAGCTACTGACTACTTTTCTCACATGCATCAGAGGCAGGAGACGAAAAATCGCCGGAAAAAGGGTTCGCGGCAATCGGGTATCGAACCCACAACCTCCAGGTCACGAGTCGGATACGCTAACCACTGAGCTACCCGGCCGGGCTGATCACTTTCGGGTCCAAATTGAACGCCAAATAAATAAACTCGATCTCTTTCGACGGCTATAAATACAATCCATTGAAACTTACAAAGATTTTGATTGTATAGGCCTGACTAAGCAAGCGGACGGTATAGATCAAAGATCAGACTGCACGTTCTGTGCAGTCTGATCTTGATCTATGCCGTCCGCAAAAGTCACTGTTTTCGCCTATGGCACCGAAAGGGTTAAAGACCCGCATTGATTAGCTTTCAAACTTTCGAGGTTACATACGAGACCTGCGAGGTCCATAATCACCAACCTTTCTTTAGAACCTTCTCAGTCTTATTCTCTAATCACGTGAGGTTTTCAAGAAGTATGTAGAAATGTTCGTGAATTCTCTGTACCGTAACTTCAACATATCTTATCTGTAACCACTAATTACACTCTAATCACCCAATTAACTCTTGGGCTGCTAAGTGCGAATCACTGACCTTTTGCGGACAGTGTAAATCAGGATCAGACTGCACAGAACGTGCAGTCTGATCTTGTATTTACACTATCCGATAAGGAGATATTTTTGTCCAAAATAGAAGTTTGAAATAACTTTTTTCTGGGTTTTACCATCGGCTTGAATTATTGTAATTGAATGGTGTTTTACGCCGCATTCAACATTCAGTCAAATCACAGCGGCAGCTCACATAATCAGGTATTTCCTGGGTTTTACCAGTACTAGGTTAGGGCTCTGAAGTGTCTTGCCAAAGGAAACTCCTTCGAAAGCCAAGTGGATCAAGTGATGCTCGAGCCCGGGGCCTCCACGTTACGAGCCCCACACTTTACCACTGAGCCACGCAAGACCCCTATCGGCTTGAAAGTTGAATTCAACTTATTTAGCAAGATAAGATTTTAGAATTTTCAGTCTGACATCAATGACCGAAATTTAAAGGAAGGTCGATAGACAAAAATCTGAGTGTCTTTAATAACAACATCTAACGACCCTTTGTCACTTCTCATAATGATTTTGTTACCCATGGGAAAAAATAAAACTCTTGTTGCAGAAAACATGAACACAAAATCATGATAGATCAATCACTTAAAAAACGAGAATCATTTTCTCTTCTGATGTGAAAATTATGCCACGACTAAGTTTTAGATAGATCTACGTCTCTTTTATCAGTACTAAAGGCTTACGGTACTTATACATGTATTTCATTATCGCAACAGAGCAATTTTTTGTTGTCTTTTTACCACCTAGATCTTATTATACTGGAAAGAAATTTCTCGCGATCTGATTTGATAATATGCCCCGAACTTACATTCCTGTACACTGGCAAAATCCATGAAAAGCAGTTTCTTTTTCGGGAGCTCCGTATACATAACTACACTTTCAACACAACATCCAAAATGGCGGCGTCGGTTGATACGTGCCACCCATAAGACACACATACTGAGTAGCCTGCACCATATTATTACTACCGGTAGTTTCCCTTGATGGTTGTCATTAAAGCGGAAAAAATCCATGGATTATTTTTTAAAACAAAATATAGTTACATATATTATATCGTGTGTTGTCATTCTAAAGCAAAATACACGGGGTTACAACCCTCCGTCAGGTTAGCAAACTGTAAAGTATCGAAAGTCATACATTGTAACGTTGAAAGGATAACCTAATGGTCGTTTGAGGCAACTGGTGGTTGTTTACTTTTGCCAACAAATCATTGAAATGCATAGTTACTTACCTTGATTTTGTTTAAATCTATATTTGAATAAAGATACGTCGAATGTCTATCGCAGTGACATCATCAAGTTCATGCACCAATCTACAGGTTTTTCCAAAGTTTCAGTGACGTCATGTTTTCAGTGACGTCAGTTTTCATTGAATTTGGGCACTCAAAAGGGAAATTCTATTTCGTCAGCGTACTCAATTTGTGAAACCATAAAACAGGGAAATTTTGCTAAATACACGTTGATATGGTAAAACTTTGCAGTATAATAAATTCATTGTACGGTCAGGTGGCAGGGGACTTAAAAACTTGCTGTGGCAAATCATGTCGCCACCTTTCGCCAAAGCCGTGCACAAGTTTCCAAGTCCCCTGCCACCTGACCGTACAACTAACAATATAATATCCCTCTTCAAATTTCAGAATGCAAAGGTCACCATTGAGCATATTGAATCTCGAGTGGCGAGGAAACCCGGATCTATGTATGACATCATCATTCAGTGCACCGGAATGAAGGACACTGTGACGTCATTGATGAATACCTTGCGTCAAAATGTAACGATTACCGATATGTGTTGTCAAACAGAGAAAGTTGCAAGTCGAAAAGGTATTAAATCTACGTCATTTTATTCTAATATTATTCTTCTGTCAGATCTGTGAAATTTCAAAATGTGTCATTTTATCTAGAGGAAGTTATTATAATAGATCTAATAATAATAAAAAAAGATCTAGATCTAATAGAATGAAAAAAAAAAAAGAATTTTATTCAGTGTAATTTCACTGTGTTAAAGTACACAGATTTACCGTGTCTATGTCATTTTCGTTACGATGCACAATTCCACAGTCTTTTGTCATGAAACTTTAAACACTAGCGAGAGCGTGTTGCTTTTCAATTGAAAATGAAATCAAATTTACCCACCTAAAGTTTTGTTAATCTATTATATATGTAACCTTAAAAGATAGGAGCCACTTATTTCAGATTAAACTTACTCATTTTCATCGATAGTGAAAAAAGTTGTATCAATCCTTGAAAAGGTATACTGGTCTGGTGACAATGGGATGACTGCTATCAAACATTTTGTTGATTTCAGATATCTGGTTCCCGAAACACATATCCGACCTGGACAGCTGTACCCACATTGTCACCAAGTTTGAACCAGAATTGGACTGCGATCATCCGGTTAGTATAGATCTAGTATACAGATAACTGTCCCCAAGTGCGATTTTAGTGTTTGACGAGTCCCATCCGCGAGTACAGAGACGATCGCGAAAATATGGGAGAAATGTGTGCGCAGATTTTGTGTGCACGTTAAAACTCTCATATTTTCGCAAATTCACGACAAAAACTAGAATTTGAACATATTTTACCTGTTGCTTACGTATTCAATTATTCTTCGTTTGCAAGACAAACATTTTCAATTTAAATACTAAGCATAAAAAATCGTTTAATTCACCTTTTACTCGAGATGATTAAGTTTCTCAAAATAGACACAAAATGGTTGCTAAACACGATAAACTTCTATGGTCTTTTTCGAGATTTAAATGTTATTGACGACTTCTAAAAGTGCTTTAGGTAATGGAACCTTGAATGATTTGTCCTTGATCATGTGTTTCACTAAAAACTAATTGCATTTCGCTGCAATACAGATAAAATCAACGAAACAGAAAGTCAGATTTTAAGCGCCGTAGCTTTTCTATCGGAAAAAAATCACGATAGACTGAGACGGTACGGTGCACAGTAAACTTCCCAATGTGAAAAGTAGCATATATATAAACGTCTCATTACTGAGGCTACGGGATTGTATAATACCACATACTGTTTCAGTATAACAAAGTAAATGGTGGGTTCGTCACTGATCAGATTGGATTCTATTGTCCGATATGCTCAAGGTTATATATAAAAAGGCTCCATAAGGTTCAAAGTATTGCAAGTACTTGTATAGGACTATCTTTAAACCATGTGGTAGAAACACAATGAATACTGAATTTTAGACAATGTTTCAGTCTTGTTACAGGCCAGAGGTAACAATTATTCAAATCCATATTAATCGATACGTTACATATTTTCCACATTGCAATAAAGATTGGGTTGCAGTCATATCACACCCTGCGCTCAAACACTGAAACAGTTTAATATTTTGACATTAGTAGTTGCCTCAGAAGCCAGAAGCAATTATATCAATCTTCGAACAGGCATTGCAAAGGAGTGTTTTCCCTTACGTTTGAAATACCATTCGAAAATGTATTCCCAATATATACAAACAAGTTCTAGACTGTTAAATTAAAAACTTGATCCGTTGCTGTCTTTGGTACGTCATCAAAGTGTATTTCATTCTCTGAATGGCAAAAATTAAAAGCTTATGATGCCGTCAGGTTTAATATAACATTTAAATGTCATTTAATACTTAAGAAACTATAGAAAGACATGCTGTCTTGCATTATTGCTTTACGCTGATAGATCATACTATTGAAACTCAATACTGAATTGAGATATTGCATATGCCCAGTTTTGTTTCATGACGATCGGTAATACCGATGTCTCTGGTTAACGGCAAAAAAGTGGCCAAATGTAAACAATGCTGTATAACAGCATAAAGTAACAAAAACAAAATTTCACAGATAAATACTATGGAATGAAACCATTTAAATTTACGAGAATTATTAACTCAGTCAAAAATAAAACTCTTAGAAATCTTCCATTTTTTTGTAAATTTATACACCTTTTTTAAAGAAATCAGTTCATGACACTGTTAGTACAACGCTTTTACTCAGCTTTTTGTGACACTATTTATGACCACAATTTTCAACGATGTGCATGATTTATAATGTATTAATTGTGCAATGAGTATGTATAATTGTGTGCATAAATTAAATAAATGTATGTAAAATACAGGTAAATTTCATTCATACCATTTAACTCTTAATCAAACAACAAAGTTTTAGACATGTCCAATTGAAAGCATTTGCAGACTACATAATAAATGTGAGTCAAAATTTGAAATCTGTTTTGGGAACACAAAACACAAATCAGCCTGCCTAGTCAATTTTCTGCATGTCGAAGGACCAGTTTACTACATGAAACATTCGATTGTTATACAAAACGGACTATGGATCCATAATTATGAGATGACTTGCTTTGTGTAATGCATCACATTTACTGTAGGAAAGCATCGTCAAGACCTATTCAATTTCTTTTGTCTAATATTAGAATCACACGTCATTAACATAATGCCGGTATATGCCTACGTTCTTTTTTTCTGCTTTCCTGCCGACTGGATCGGTTATTGCTAATGAAAAATCATGTCTCTGTTAAAAAAAAAACGGCCCCGTGCTTACAATCGCCAGGAAGAAGCACTGGATAACATTGTCGTATTTTTTTTATCCCCCGCCGAAGGCGGAGGGATATAGTTTTAGCGTTGTCCGTCCGGGAGAATATCTCCAATACCATTGGACGCAATTTCGTTAAACTTTATACGTGTGTACAACAACCCATTCCGCCGATATACTTTTTTTGATTCGATGAAAATGGCCTACTGGGAGCGATTTTAAGTTACCCGGTCAAGTAAATTTTCGGCGGGGTATATCATTGAAATTGCTCTGTTTTTTTTTTAATGTGAGTAACCAGGATTTTCTTCTTTTTCCACGGAGTTTTCTACCCTTCAAAAGATAAAACTGATGATTTCAATTATATGAAATTTGCCCTCTGCAAATGTTTTCAATATCGAAGAGTCAATGATATTGTCTAGTAACGAGATAAGCGGTACTTGTTAACTTATGCTATTTGTCCGGCGTGTGATTTACACTTTAAATGAAATCGGGTTAACGGTCGCAGATCCGTTTTATTTGCCTAAACCGAAAGTTATTTTAATTCCAATTCAGTCACACATAAAGACTGACAACAAAGTTTGTTTATCTCTGGTTTTTAACGTTTCCAAAGCGATAGTTCTTTGATATATTTTCATTGTTAGACCAAAGGGAGGTTTGTAGGTCGTGCTAGAAGCTCGTTATCTCCGCCACACTGGCAATAAAGTCGCGGTAATGGTCTGTTCTCAAGATCATGAAATAAACAAGATCATGAATAAACAAGATCATGAATAAACATCTGCCTTCAGTGGTGTACCTTATTTGGCTGTAAATGGTTGGTATTTAACCCCTATCCTGCTATAGAAAAGAAATGAAACTTTCAAGCCGATAGTTAAAACCCAAATATTGCTGTTTGAAAGGTATTGTTGGCGAAAAAATATCTTCCAATCAAACAATGTAGATCCAAGATCAGACTGCACAGAACGTGCAGTCTAATCTTGATCTACGCTGTCCACTAAATGTCAGTGAGTCGCGCTCAGTTGCCGAAGGTTTAACATTTCGCCAACTAAAAAAGAACACTTACGATAATGTAAATAAAAAGAAAGTGATAAAGTACTAAATGTTTACAAACACATTGGCGCAAAGGCTTGCAAAAGAGCCCGTATTTACCCGTCATTCCAAATTCCATTCCTAGACATTTGATTTAGCCTACTAGAAATTGTGTTACGTTGAAATTTAGGAAAATCTAGTATTTGATTAAAAAGGCAATTTAAACTGATTGATGAAAACATCCCCTGGGTCCGAATTCTTAATTTCATTCGAAGTCTCATTCTAGATTTAGAAAGTAATACTTTGGCTCAACCATTTAGTTTAGCTATTCAAAAGTTGAGTTCCATTCAAATTTAGAAAATGTTTGAGAACAAGACTTAGAATGTTCTTAGGAATGGTTGGTGAAGTAATAGAAAAGAGCTTCTACAAGTAAAAAAAAAATGCTTTTATTCCCCCAACAATTCATAAGAGAAACATGTCACTCCTGAGTTTGTTTTGTTTTTCATAATTTGATATGTTCACATATTATGGTAATTAAAAGACAGAATTAGCCTGTCGCTCATCAGTTAGGGTGTAAAGCTGACGCATATCGACTGTCAAAACAAAAAAAAAAGATACTGCCTTTTACCAAACACTGTCGACTATCAATGAGTTTCACTGGAATGCTAATTAGCAACAGCTTATTTATGTTGTATAATACAATCCATTACCCTCCAGCATACATAAGCATTATGCATACACCTTATGATCTGTCATCAACACACTGTTGGATTATAGTTAAAGTGACACATAAATCTAATGAACGTGAGAAGCATTTTTCAATTCATTATATACCAGTAAATTTTCATTGATTGATTGATTGTATGGTGTTTAACGCCGTTTTCAACATTATTTCAGTTATATCGGAGCGGCCAGTGTACCTATCCATGCTTTCCTGGAGTCTCTTTTACCAGTACTCCGCACAATTTTCTTTCCAAGCCACTGGCTGCTTTCCCACATAACCATCATCGAAACAATGGTCAGCGGTGGGAGAGGAATGAATCCTGTCGCAATGACTATCATCAATCCTCGGAAAGAAATTGGCCGAGCCAGGGATCGAACTCACGACCCCTTGTTCTCAAGTCCTGTACGCTACCGACTGAGCTACCAGAGGTAAATTTTCAGGCTCAGATTATATGCGTCGCAATCGGATAAAATAACACTGACGACAGACAAAAAAAAAAATCCGTATCTACACGCTGTGAAATATAGTTCCAAATATGGTATGATGACGTATCTCAGCGACGCATTATATCAAGCAAGTCATCAAATAATTCTGGATCCATTAAATCTGTTTGGTCTAAAAACCGGCTGAATCATGAGGTAGAATGGCCGTTGAACATGCAGACCAAAAGCAAAAAGTTTCGACCCAGGTCAGCCTGCGCGGACTGCGCAGGCTGACCTTGGTCGATACTTTTTGCAGATGCATTTAAGCCCCTTTTCACATAGCATGACTCATGCTTTTCAGACACTTGAACAACTCTAATATTTTTAATTTAGGGCTTTACTGACAAGGAGTACAGAAAGAGAAGGAAGGAAATAGCTGATATTGCCTTCGACTATAAATAGTGAGTATATTATCCTATCACGTTTTATATACATGTGCCCAACAGTTAAAGGTACATGTACATTGTTTTGTGACAAGAAATTTTTTATTGTTGTTGATGAAAAACGTTTAAAACAATTCTAGTATACAACATAAAAGACAAATGACCAAAATATTCAGTTTAGGGAAGGAAAAACATGGCAGACAAGTGTTACCAAAGACACAGGATTAATCGAAAACAACAACAAAATTAAAAAAAAATAAAAAATAATAACAATTAGACATTTTATTTAAGCAGTAGGAAATTTTAAGCAAACAGATTTAAGGTCATTGAAAATGAAGCTCGATTTTGGATACCCTAAATGTATAAACGTTCAATGCATCTTGGCCAAATTAAAATTACGGAGGTTTCCTTAACAAAGCTTTAATGCTCATATCATTTTGGATGTGTAGAAGGGATAGTAAGTTTAATATTTTACCAAAATTGAATTTTCCTGTTAACTTTTTATACCATGTTGCACATAACTGAAATTCATGTTTTTTCTTTTTTTAATTTCAGTGGTCAGCCAATTCCGAGGGTCCAGTACGCCGAAGAGGAAATAAAAGCTTGGTAAAGATAGAATCCTCAAAATTCACTTTCTTCAATATACTAATTTGATATAAAAATTTCTTTGTAACTGATCTTCAGACTAGGTCTTCAACTGAATGAGGGAAAAAAAGAGAAAAACTTGATACATGTATATTAAAAAATAGTAAGATGAATAATTGTTTCCTACTAAAGAAAATCGAAAGTCATGGTCGTGTAAATTAAAATTATTGAATTCTTTGACGTGTCAAACAAAATGTCAGATCGTTTAATAAGTTTATAAAGATGTCGCAAAACAAGTTAATTGCGACATTATTAAAGTACATCAAAGCAGCGGTATGGTAAGAACTTGATTGACAGCCTGATCAACTGTCATTGATATCTCGATCGTTAACGAATGAGTACAATTGGTACTGCTTTATAAGGAATGCTGTTTCCTTCATAAAGTGTTCGACACAAACTCATTGCTATAGAAGCTGATATTCAGATCTTTTTTCATCGTTCGGCGTTTTAATTATAACTAAACGAGCAATACCTATATCCTTTGGCATGTCAAACAACACGGGCTGCATTACCTTTATAAAAGTAAAATAAAAATTACGAAATTAAAAAAGTGCATATCTTCAGAGTAATTTGGAGGTATTATAAGTTATGTAAACATTAAGCTTCCAGCCTACCACTGTTTGTTAGATTATGTCTGCCGTATTCAGATTCGTTTCAACGAGAGATCAACGTGTACAATTTATGTAACTTTTTGCCATCCATACTGGGTTGACCGGTCGCATTAAAAATATTTATCCCGTAATAATATACTGGGATGTTACCAAGCTAAATTCCATTTGTTTCTTTTCAACTTCTTCGTTAATGATATGCCAGTTTGCATATCAACAAAACAGATATTTTGAAAATGGTGGAAAATTTCGCAAAAGATATTGGAAGTTCGTATCTTCAAGACGTTAATTTATGCTTCTAACATTGTAGGAAATTTCTTTGTGCTTAATGATGATGCCAGTTCATATCTTAAAGACGTAGGCCCAAATGGTTCTAAAATCATGGAAAAAGAGTAATTCAGGAACCACAATTTTCTACTTTTCCAACAATGTTTTTCAAACTTTAAAAGACGAATCCGATCATTTAAGACACATAGAATTTGTCGTCTGCAAATGTTTTCGATTTAAACAAGTCTAAAATTTTATTGTCTGGTAACGAGTTTCGTTATCCCTATTTTACCACAGGGGTCACGTGTACCGGGAACTGAAGAAGTTGATGCCGAGATATGCCTGTCGAGAGTACTTGGAGGCTTTTAAACTACTGGAGGCAGAATGTGGCTATTCTGATACCTGTATACCGCAGCTTGAGGACGTGTCTAACTTTCTCAAACGTTAGTATATTTACCTTCCAATTACGTCTCAACTCTTTGCCAAACGATAAAAATGTAGGCTTGTTCAAAGTGAAAGCATTTGCAGACGACAAATTAAATATGGCCCAACTGATGAAACCTGACTCTAAAAGCGTAGAAAACATAGCGGGAAAAGGAGAAAATGCTGCTTAGCAGCATTTTCTCCTTTTTCCTCTTTGTTTTCAAAAGCGTTCTTCCCAAGGATCTTTGAAACTCGGAATTTTAACTTTTAGTTGACTTTGCAGGAACCCTTTTTTTTTTCTTTTGAAACTTAAACCAAGTGAAAAGAAAACAAAAGATAGAGCGCCATATTTACTTTTGACCTACTTTTAAAATTCTTTTCCAAGAACGCCTCTACCTCATTATTCAAGCAGGGTTGTTAGACAATATGAACTTTATGGATCCATAATTATGTGATGACTCGCTTGCTACTAGTATAATTATTTATTTCACGCCTACAATCTAATTCCCAATGAAATCGCTTAAACACTACCACGTGAGTACATAATATATCTGAATCCATATTGGACTCTGCAGAGTCTCGAATTTGGATTTTTCAGAACGAGGCAAGAGTCCGTGCACGAATACAGATTTTTCAAAACGAGACTAGAGTCCCGAATATCGATATCTACCCGGAAGATTAGTCAACGGAAGTCCGTTGCCATAAAGCAACTTCAATGGCTTCAAAACCGTCTTTTGCTTTGCTGTGAATATATATTTCTCTTAAATTGAAATGGCCAAATACTTGTCGTTTACTGTAAAGTCAATACGCATGTGTGAAATAAAGAGATCATTTAATATGCTTGGGTACAATACTGAATTCAATTTGATTCGTACACTGTACAACCATTCTATGTCGCCTCGTCCAAATATAAACTGGTTCTGCAGGGGTACTCATCCAATAGAATTCAGTATTGTACCCAACCATGTGAAAAAACCACATACCATGCTTCTTTTGTCACCCTGTTTCAGGTAAAAGCGGTTTTCAGTTACGCCCTGTAGCCGGACTGCTATCGGCCAGAGATTTTCTCGCAAGTCTTGCTTTCCGTGTGTTCCAGTGTACACAATATACTCGCCATGCCTCGAAACCTGACCATTCGCCTGAACCGTTAGTATTCTTATAGACTCTCACTACATTTACATAACCATCGATTGATTAAATCGTGTTTTACGCCGCTTTCAGCATTATTTCATTCATATCACGGCGAAAGCTCAAATAGATGTCTTCGTATATTTTCTGTGTTTCACTAGTACTAGGCTAGGGCTCTGAAGTATCTAGAGTATCGTTCGCGGCCTATGTGCCGGAGCGGCCTATACGATTTCTTTTTTATTTCTAAAATGGTTAGAATAAAAGGGTGCGGCCTAGACAGTGCAGCGGCTTATTGACTGGAAAATACGATACACACGAGTTACTCGGATACGTACCAATGCTTGTCGACCCAGTGTTCGCTCAGTTTTTACAGAACCTTGGCTACTAAAAAGCTATACATGTATTTCAATACTCGGCTACGAAACATTTTCATTATTCAATTGTAAGACATTTGGCGCTTGTAAAATACGCATATATTTTGTAAAGTTAAAATTAAATTGTAACTTGTAAGTATTTGCAAAACTGGCATCCGATCTATTATTGTAGAGACTGTCCACACGAGTTACTAGTACTTGGACTAGTACCAATGCTTGCATACATGTATTTAACTTTAAGACATTTGGCGGTTGTAATTTACGCATATATTTTGTTAAATTCAAATAAACTGTAAAGGGTTAATATTTGCAAAACTGTCTCACAAACATGAAAGTTCGAAACAAATGCATAGCTGAAATAAAAACGCACCTGGCGGTATTCGAACCCGTGTGGAAAAGTTCGTTTTTCGAGGTTTAAAAGACCAACATCTTAACCACTGAGCTAAAGATAATTCTTCCTAACGCAGTTGTTAGGTATTGATGTATTGATTTTATACGGGACAAAGCTATGCAGCAAGGAAGGAGTGATCTCCCGTAATAACTGGCATTTCATCTATTCATTGCAGAGACTGTATCCACGAGTTACTTGGACACGTACCAATGCTTGCTGACCCAGTGTTCGCACAGTTTTCACAGAATCTTGGTGTCGCTACACTTGGAGCCTCAGACGCAGATATCGAAAAGTTTGCCACGGTAAACCTTGAAACAATTATAATGTCTCACAATATACCTGGCCTATAAATAAACATTAATCACGCTCTGTGAAAACGGGGGAATTAATACATTTGCAAAAAGTATCGATTCAGGTCAGCCTGCGCAGTTCGCGCAGGCTGACCTGGATCAATACTTTTTGTTTTTGTTATTATTATTACTACTATTATTATTATTATTCCATTGATTAATCCTCTTCATTTTCAAACACATTTTTTTTTTTTTGTTTCACTGGTTTTGAAGGCAGCATTGTAAAAAACTTCTCTTCAAGTTTCGTATTTCTTACTTGAAAATGTGTCTTAATGTTTTTACCTTTACAAAATAAAGACAAGATAATTACCATCGTTTCAGTTATATTGGTTCACAGTGGAATTCGGCCTCTGTAAACAGCGTGGAGAGACGAGAGCATACGGCGCTGGTGTGTTATCGTCATACGGAGAGCTGCAGCATGCTCTCTCCGATAAACCGGAAAAGCGACCCTTTGATCCGGACAAAACAGCTTTACAGACCTACACGGATGAAGATCTCCAGCCAATATATTATGTGGCCGAGTCGTTTGAAGATATGATGAAGAAAATGAGGTAGCTATTGCTTCGAATAAGTCAACCCTTGTGCTGGTTTGGTTTAAACATATTTAACATCGATTGAGAAACAAGTACTTACAATTTATACTAATCTTTCTTGATTTTGCTTCCTGGGACCTACACCAGTGCTCGCGCCGAATTTGTGGGCCAGTGGACAATTCCAAAGTTGACACCCGCTCTCGGGTAACAAACTCGGGACTTTATGGTTACGATGCCTACACTCTACCTCACAACAACGGACACCTCACCTTATCCTACTGAATAAGCTAAATGATACCTTCAAGTCGATATCATTTTTTTTTAGGGTGGGGGGGCATAGAGGGGGAGAAATATCTCATAATCGGACAGTGTAGATCAAAGATCAGACTGCACGTTCTGTGCAGTCTGATCTTTGATCTACGCCGTCCGCAAAAGGTCACTGAGTCGCAAACCTTTCCCCTATCCAGGTTTAGTGAGATAAAAATGGGTCTCTGGACTTAGAAAGATATCATAACAGTTATTATCATTTTTTTTTAAAGCTTTTTTTTTTCACTTTTTTATTTCAGAGAATATTTCTTGAAAATAGATCGACCATATGAAGTACGGTACGATCCCTTCACCAGTTCCGTGGTTCTTTTAAACTCGAAGGAAAGCATTCTGAAGATGGTAGAGGAGATGAGATTTGATTTGGAAAAGATGGAAAAGGCAATGGAAAAAGTATCCCTGGCACAAGTGTACTAGAGTTTTTGTAAAGATGTGGACAAATATTGGAGGAAAAAGGACGAACATCTGAAGGCAAAGAAATGAAAAAGAAAGATAATACGTTAATTTAGGTTCTAGTTCTACAGGCACTAGTTGTACTAGCTTTATGAGATTGGGATATCATTTTATGAAACTGGGATTTCATTTCATGAGATTGGAATTTCATTTCATGAAATTGGGATTTCATTTTATGAGATTAATGTTTCATTTCATGAATTCGGGATTTCTTTTCAAGAGTTTTGAATGTGCTTCTTTTTTTTTACTCGGTATATTTTTTGCTCGCGCCATTCTCAGTAATGAAAACAAACCAAATTATATTGATGCATTCCCTGTAAAACAAAATCTTGACTTGAGGTTTATCTATCATTGCTCGCAAAAGCAAGTACATATGTCTGTAGCATCGGCATCACCCAGCTGGCAACATGCTTCACCCAAACACGATGAAACATACCAAAAAAGTTTTCATAAATCTTGGTCAAGCTCGAAAATGTGCAAAATTAACTCAAGCCTAAATTGACAGACTAAGGTACGAAAAAAAATACCCTGATTGAAAATTAATGTAATCCGAGTATGTTGGTATACAGGTCTTTACAACTAATGGTAAACGTTCAAATATTGGTCTCGTGTAGTAAAAAGTTGCACTACCATTTTAATAAATCTTACATTATTTCATGCTTTCCTGTAGGTTATCGAGAAATATCGGTGAAATATTTTTCGATATTTCATGGTTACGACCTGTGAAAGTACCGATTTTTATATTCTAACTCTTCAATTGAAGGCGGAAGGCAGTGCACTAGTTACCTAGGTAAAGTGCGCGTGCCTCACAACCAGATGGAAATATGACGTAATTTACTTTACATTTCTCGCGCTTGACGTAATATTGTAAAGCGTTGCTATTCGGAGGGGGTACGCCACGGGGAATAACCGAAAAGAACTGTACTGGATTTTGATTAAGTCCCCCCCCTTCCAGAAAGGCTTAAAAGCATGAAATAAATATAATGGGTTTTTTTTGTGAAAGATCGAAATTTATTTCATCTCGTGAACATCATCAGTAATATTTTCGTGAGTGGCGCAGCCACGAGTGAAAATACTAACAATGATGCTCACTCGCAGTCCGCGCAGGCTAATTCCGAGACGGCACTTTACGATTGCATTAGATTTTGTGCCACAGTAGACTTGCGCAAAACAGAAAATTACATGAAAACGGAAAGTGTCGTTTCGGATTAGCCTGCGCGGACTGCGCGGGTTGATCCGAGACGATACTTTACGCAAATGTCCAAATGTCCCTTTTCACGTGTTGCAGGCCAATAGTGCAGTATAATACCAGTGGAATCAAATAGCGCTATCATAGCGCCATGCTGAACTCACCGCGAAGTAAATACAATGATGACAAAAACTTTTAATGCAATAGCTTTTCTCCCGTACTGTAGTCGTATGATTTTTGGAAAAATTTACAATAAATTGTAAACTGTTGTACAGCAAACCATTACATAGATAAAATAAACAGTTACTGCATCGTAATGTTTGATTTATTCAAATAAAGGCATCCATTTTCTCCTAAAGAAATAATTCCTCGGTCTCGTGAAATTAAAAGGTCCAATAGCGGACAAAAAAAAGCAATGCAGGTGCTAAAATGCGTCTGAATTTAAACATACTGTTTAAAAGTATAGAAAATATTGTGAAGATGACATTCTGTCACTAGCAGAAAAAATGAATCTTAAAATCAGGCAAAAGATTAAAAAAAAAAGTGAGCTGGCAGGTTTTAACCTGGTTTTGAAATTAATTTCTCTGCCAGCGACTAACACTTGGACCGATCGTATAATAACAGATCGTTATCTTCAAAATAATTTCCATGCTTTTAAATGGTATTATCTAAATTTAGATGCATTTTAACGTCCACTTTGTTTACTTTTTGCAGCTATTGTTAATTTTAAGATTCTGGGTTGACCCAGTTTGAGCCCAAGCTTCTGTTGAACAACCATAATTCCATGTCCTCAGCTTTGATTTGTTTGCGACAAAACCTGTTCCAGTTGTGCTTTTGATTAGATTATATCATGCTAAGGTTTAATGCTGATCTAGAATTTGAGGAGCGCTCTGGCAAAAGGGGGCTTAATGCATCTCCTTGATGCATTATACCAAGCAATTCATCATATAATTATGGATCCTTTATTGCAAATAACCGACTGAATCATGAGGTAGAATGGGTCTTTGACATGCAGAAATTTGGAAAACAGCAAAAAGTTTCGGCCCATGTCAGCCTGCGCGGACTGCGACATGGGTCGATACTTTTTGCAGATGCATTAAGTCCCTTTTTCACTAATCATAGCTCCGTTATTTCAGTTAATTCACGGGAGACAATCAATTTTCTTGCAGAATTTGTTCACTGGCCCCATATCAGTCCATTATCGTGGCCTGATATTGGCTGATCTTTTATCATTCTGTCTACAACATATCATGACTCCGAAGAAGGGAAACCATAACTACCTTTTACCTAAAGAGACAACCATAAAAGGCGACCCCATATCGAACCTGTGATCCCAACTCGCACTCTGACATAGCGAAGGAAAATTGTGAAGGTAATTGTACCCATCGTATTTCTGAAACTAAACCAACATCTTCGACCTTTGCTATAGGAGTACATTATTCTGTATATGGAAACGCTGAACTACATGAAAAGTTTTCTTGATATATGAAAAAAAAAATGTAGTCACAGTCACAGGCATTTGAAGTTCAGTTTGTCTATCATGGAAGATCAAAAGATTCATTGGTTGATCGTTGAACACTGTTACTAAAAATAGTACAATGACGCATATCGTAAATAACATGTGTTAAGGTCTACGGCCCCTAACTCTCATAATAAAAGACGGAAGCTGCCGAGATTGACTGAATAGCCTTTACGAAAACGTCGATGTTACACGATATTTACCGACGAGTTAGTGAATCTACGGCCCCTAACTCTCATACTTAAAGACGGAAGCTGCCGAGATTGGCCTAATAACCTTCAGGAAAACGTCGATGTTACACGATATTTACCGATGAGTTAGTGAGTCTACAGCCCCAAACTCTCATACTTAAAGACGGAAGCTGCCGAGATTGGCCGAATAGCCTTCACGAAAACGTCGATGTTACACGATATTTACCGATGAGTTAGGAGTCGTAGACCTTAACTAACATGTCGACCGGGGTATAAATATGAGGGTAGTACCGGTTGTCTTGAAATTTGATTTATTCCATGACAGAAGAAAAAATGTGAGAATACGATCTGCAGAGATAAATACAAAAGGAAGTCTTAGCAACTAGATTTATGTTCAATGTAGATACAGTGCTAAAATATAATTGAGCCGCCAAAAGGGGGCTTAATGCATCTCCATTATACACGATACTAGCCCAAGTCATCACATAATTATGGATCCATAGGAGCCACTTTTTTCAATAACCGACTTAATCATGAGATAGTTTGGTCCTTTGACAAACAGAAAATTGACCAATAGCGAAAAGTTTCGGCCCAGGTCAGCCTGCGCGGACTGCGCAGGCTGACCTGGATCGATACTTTTTCGCAGATGCATTAAGCCCCCTTTTCACAGAGAACAGCTCATTATTCATACATATATATATATTCATATATATATTCTTATATCTATGGCAAGACAATACAAAAAGAAAGATTTCTTACCGGAATAGAACAGTTGTTTTCTTCCAAAGTGAAATGACAGAAATCCATTGAAGGATGCAAAAATATGCGTCTGTAGCTGTTGAAGAACAGAGCGAGAGTGCCAAGCGGTGAACACTGTTAGTAAAAGAGCTGCAAATAAAAGAGCGGGAAGTAAAAAAGCGGGAAAACACAAGCAAAGACGACTTGCACACATCAGCATACTAAAAAGTACTCACAAGCGTACATATACACAGGACATAAACAAAGGCATTTATATATGATATGCAAGTACATAGTCAAAATAAAACACTGGTTACACATACCAGTATATGAGTATGTACTGTGAAAATGGACCTTAAATATATCTGCAAAAAATGTAGACCTGGGTCAGCCTGCGCTGTCCTTTTGCTATGGTTAAATTTTCTACGTGTCAAAGAACCACTCTACCTCCAGGTTTAGTCTGTTGTAAGACAAAAGGTTTTTTTTTATCCATAATTATGTGATGACTTGCTCGGGGTAACACATCCTGGAGATGCATTAAACCCCTTTTTACCAGAGAGCCGTTCAATGAAGGCCATTCTTCAGTTATTTCCCTTGATTCCTTTCAACTACTACATCGGTCCTGATAAGGTGTTTCCTTGGATTTCATATTTGATTTTCTTGCACTACACAGATATGTTCTTGAGATTATATCCCAAGTAAATCTGGTTAGGTTGTTTTACAAATCAATATTTACACATTTCTCGAATGACTGAGAACAGAATTTGCTTTAAAATTACAGGGGGACCTTGCATGTAATCAAAAATCAAGGTATATTTATTGCAACATCCCCAAAGGAATCAAGGATAAAAACAAAGGAATACAGATAAAAGGACCAATGTGTTATATGGTTACCTTTAGTTTTTATCTAGCAAGGGAGATAATTTTAATTACAGGAATGGCCTTCATTTCATTTAGTACAACATGGGCAAACACAAACTCGTATATTGCTGTTTCTATTACTACAGGCTATTGTATTTACCACGGGCTTTTTCTCTAACAAAAGTTTGCCCTTGTTAACTTATTTATATGAACCATACTCTGGCAAAGGGTTATTTAATAAATCACCGTCATGCATTATACCAAGCAAGTCACCACATAATAAAGGACCCAAAAAACCCATTTTGTCCAACAAACAACTGAACAATGAGGTAGAACGGTTCTTGGACATGCAGAAAACTTACCAAAAGCAAAAAGTTTCGATCAAGGTCAGCCTGTGCGAACCGCGCAGTCTGACCTTGATCGACACTTTTGCATGTCCTTTTCACAGGTTATGACTAAAATATACGAGACAAGATGTCCAACTATTACACCAGCTAAAAATAAACCCCATTCATTTGTCAGTCACATTTTTCTCACTTTTTTTCAACTGGTATAGAAAATGCGTTTACTCTCAGCAAGTACTGCAGTATTAAACTTCGATCTGATACATAGAATGGAACAAGTCGACAAATACATGACTTATAAAGGTCGAAACTTTGGAAGCTAACAATTTTTTTCTCTTCCTCACGCAGAAATGAAACATTTATGCCTAAACACGACGAATAAATTAACGTGACCGAGGCTAACCGAAGAAAACGTGAACCTTGTGGTCGAATTCAGTACTTTTATTTCCAAGAATAAAAAGAAATATTACAAAGACTGAAAAATGAGTGAAATAATAGTGATCAGGCTAAAGAAAACACGATGTATATGGCCTGCAACACGCGAAAAGGGGCATTCGGACATTTGCGTAAAGTGTCGTCTCGGATAAGCCTGCGCAATCCGCGCAGGCTAATCCGAGACGGCACTTAACGAATTACATTAGATTTTGTGCTACAGTAGACTTGCGCGAAACAGAAAAATCACATTAGAACGGGAAGTGTCGTTTCGGATTAGCCTGCGCGGACTGCGCTGGCTGATGCGAACGACACTTTACGCAAATTTCCGAATGCCCCTTTTCGCGTGTTGCAAGCCATATATACATAAATAAGATAGATATAAGACGAAGTGGAAAGTAAAACCAGGGATCGTATATACACATATATAGGTTCCCTGGTAAAACTTACCTCGTACCAAGGAAGAAAGAAGAATTCTATCAATCTTGAGGAAAGTTAAAAGAGATTCTACACTTCATGCTGCATTAAACGACTATCCTTGTAGGAAGACGGCACGGGAATGTGGCAGAAAGAAAGGAAAATACTCGTGCGCTCGCAAACAGTGCTCACAAAATGCACGAGGAGATTTAACACCGGCAACTTTCGGTTATTTCCGCAAGTGTCTCCGTATAAGAAAACAAGGAGCGCGGCATACGAAAAGTAAACCTGCTTTACATTAAAGGCCCAGTAAAGTCCAAAATATTAAAGCAGGTGTCATAATACATTTAGGTTTAAAGCATACCATTTAAAAGTGTGGAAAATATTGTGGAAATGATAGTCTGTTATCGGGCCATATGTTAGTCGCTGGCAGAAAAAAAAGGAATTTTAAAATCAGGCAAAAAGTAAATAAAAAACACAGCTACCTGGCAGGTTTTAACCTTGTTTTGAAATTAATTTCTCTGTCAGCGACTAACACTTGGACCGACCGTACAATGACAGGTTGTCATCTTCACAATAATTTTCATATTTTTAAATGGTATGATATAAATTCAAATGCATTTAAACACCCGCTTTGTTTACATTTGGCCTTCATTGTTACTTTAATGGATGGATTCAACTGGCCAGCACTGTCTTTTGCAATTCGCCGTCCTTTCTAATGCTTGCATTCAGGTTTCATTTACCAATCACAAGCTTACGATACTCACCGTTGGACTGATATTTACATGTCATGGTGGGAAAGAGACAAATTGTCAGCGTGAATAACTCCCTTAACTCTGTACCAGTCAACAAAATTTTAGACTGGTTCAAATTGAAAGGATTTGCAAACGACAAATTCATGTTAGCTCCAATGTCGGAATTTGTCCTTGATAGTGTAGAAAACATTGTGGGAAAAGGAGAAAATGCTGGTTACCACCATTTTCTCCTTTTACCACTATGTTTTCAAAAGGTTCCTCTCCAAGATTCACTAAAACCCGGGATTGTTTGGTAAGGGGTTAAATCTGTACCAGACGGCTACTTTTCCAATCTAAAAGCTTCTGCAGACGACAAATTAATTAAGGTTCCAGTAATTAGATTTTTCCCTGAAAAGATCGAGAACATTGTAGGAAAAGGAAAAATTGCTGGTTTTTCCCTCAGTGTTTTCGAAAGACTTTTCCCTTGGGGTCATTCACAGATCAGATTATTTGTTTAATATTCATCGATTCGTCCCGTTCTATGAACCAGTTCGAAAATAGATCACACAAAAAAAAAGATAAAAGTAGATCTAGATCAGTTGCAAACAACAACCTAAGTGTTACTCTAATGTTGAATTTTGTTTGAGGAAAGGTAGAAAACATTTTGAAAAGGAAAAATAGAGAAATTTTGGTTACAAGAATTTTCTCCTTCTTCCTCAATATTTTCATAAGCCTTTTTCTTTGGGATGGTAAAAACTTGGGGTTATGAAAATTACCCACACATTGATTAATTCCGTAGTACATGAAAGAAATATCAACAAATCAGTGAACACACGCAGGTAAAAATCTTCACCAAACGACCAAATTTAAGCCTTGACTTTTCTAAGTTGAAAGCTGTTGCAGACAACAAAATAAATGTTTCTCTTACATTCAAATTATTTGTTATTTTCTTCTTGTTCAACAATGTTTTTAAAAGCTTTAACTTCAGGGTGTTTAAACCTAGGGATTGTGAATGTTACTCAATTATTTATTAATTCCGTAGTTTATCAAGGAATTATTAACAAAATAATTAACACACCCAGATAAAACTCCTTACTAAATGGCAAAATGTTAGACTTTTCAAATTGAAAGCAGTTGCATACGACAAAGTCAATGTTACTTTATTATTGAAATTTGAAAGGTAGAAATCAATATGGTAAAGGGAACCAATTGCTGGTTACCAGCGTTTTCTTCTTTTCCCATAATGTTTTCAAAAGTCTTTCTCACAATCGGAATCGTGAGTGTTACTCAAATATTCAAATTTGTTTGTGGAAAGGTGGAAAACATTGTGGGATAAGGAGAAAACAAACCGTACATTAATTATTGGCGGCCGTCCTTGTCTATTTAAAGATTCTTAAAAGAAACAGTGTAAATTGACGTTCTAATTACCCAGGGTAGTTAATATGGGTGTGAAGATTATACAATGTTGACCGTCTCCATTTAATCCCAGTAACCAAATGTTGCCGCTATGATTTCAAATCATTTTCTGCGTAAAATGTTCGGCACTTACCATATTGACTCTTTACCACACTAGCAAAACTTTGGATTTGTCGAAATTGAAAGCATTTGCAGACGAGAAATAAAAAATGAGACAAAAAAGCTGCTTACCAGCATTTTCTCCTTTTTCCACAATATTCAAAAAAGTATTTTACAGGGTCGTGAAAACTCGGAATTGTGTTGTAAAGGGGTTAAGGTTCTTATTGACAATTATTAGAATAGTTTTTTGTATCATAACCTGTTACCTGCGTTATATTTTAAACTTACTCTACAGGTAAATAGGATGGCTAATCATCAATTTCAAGCCGTGACCAAAGTTCCATTACATCAAACGATTTGTATTGCTATGTCCATTTCGTAACAAAATTTACAAAAAATTATGACCAGCTCCATATAACAAATATTCAGTTTGTGTAATATTCTTTCCAAATTTATTATTTTAAATTACAATAGTCTTTTTTATATCAATTCAGCAGACATGGCCAATTTCCATTTCGCCCACTGATTCCATTTTCTAAAAATTCACATAGTAAGGGAAATAAACTGATAAAACTATGACGAAAAGGTGCGTTTAAAATCAGTTTCAAACGATTCAAGATTATTGCAGTATTTCTCTTACATAACTATTTTCTATCCCGCTTCTAATCTAAAATTAATGTCCTGATAAATTCCATTTCGTCAAGCGATTTCCATTTTACGATTTCGTAGCGTACATGTAATTCCATAAGGGGTGTGAACACAAATATGACAAGTTAGTATATTATTCTTTTAAGAATTTACAGAGAATATAATGATCCACCAGTTCCATTTTGCCAGGAAAACGGCATAGGAAGTAAAACGAACAAGATTCTTCCTAAAACTAAGGCAGCCTATGTTGGGGTAAAACATCCCGTTCATGCATTCATTTATCTAATAATTTGTGCGACTTTTAGAAGTTCCTATATTTCATGAACACTTTGACTTTCTTTCCACTCTGTTTACACTGATTTTCGTTAATGGGAAGTTCTGTGTGGCACGAACTGGAAACCAGCTTAAATTAGGAATAATTTTATGATCGAAGGGAGAAAACTCGTATATACTGACATCACTTTCTTCATGGCAGAGTTACCTCCCTTATATTTGTGCACAGCATTAAACCAAAGACGAATAAGCATCATTGCAGTTTGTGAAGACGATCTGTATCGAAAAAAATGTTCGAAGAGCTGTCATTATTTCTGGTAAAGTTTAAGGCAGGATTGTAGATGCTGCTGCTTCTGAAAATATCATGACAGTAGACAAAAGAAAGAAAAACCAATAGCAGACGTGGTTACTATTTTGTAAACAAGGGGTAATCTCCCTTGTATTTCGTCACATTTGTAAACAAGGCGACCGCCAAATTTTAAACTTGGAAATAACAATTCGGTTATCAAATAAGAGCTCACGCGTAATATAAATGTAATTTTTATAATAAAATTTATCGACTGATTAATGTATACGATAAATAAGCTTTCTTCAGTAACAATTTAAACTTGTAAACCAACGACATGTTTTCATTCAATTAGGTTTTCGAGGTTATTAACAAATATCGTTAATATGGGCTGAATTGTCGAATTCCAATTATTTCTTTGATCATTGACCGTAAGGGACAGGGGACAGAAAGTGAAAGCATACCTGAATCTTCCAAGCTAATAAATGGAGATGCAAGCTACGTATTTTCCCGATATTATTGGTGTTGATTCCAGTTTCGACCCCCACCTTTTTTTTGAGTGTAAGAGAGTTATAAGAGGGGAGGTCACTCTCTGTTAATTTAAACACTTAATCCCTTAGACAATAAATTGATTTAAAATAACACAAAAGCATCCTGCCATTGACAGAGAAATACCAGCGGGCAAACAATAACTTTAAGAATCAGCACAGACTAAATTTGGGCGTACTTATGAACGTACAGTCTGATCTTGAATCTGCACAGTCCAATCAGAATATTTTTCCAAAAGAAAACTCCTTTGAAATAGCAAAGATTGGGTTTTTAAAATCGGCTTGAAAGTTTCATTTTACTTATTTAGCAAGATAAGGGTTAACAGAGGGTAGACCGTATGGGTAAAAATTAACCTTGCACCGTGCACCGGTTCTTAAAGTTTCGGTGTGACTGTTTGTAATAGTTGAAAAAAAGACTATTCCAAGAGGGGGGGAGGGTAACAATAAGGGAGAGGACTCTTGATAACTAATGGATAAACAGATTGTACGAGTTTTTTCCCTTCGACCATAAAAATCACGATGGAAACTGACGGTGACCGTTTCGAGACCCGAGACCGATCTACCATGATATTTAGGAGCTTTAATTTCTCTCTTCCTTTATTCTAGTCCAATTTTGATCTATTAAAACGTCTATTTCCTCCCCTAGATCTATTGCCTACTATCTTTATTCGCAATTTTGCTGTAGATCTAGATCGATTAAAATTTTCTTATTACATGCAGTTGGCTGGTTAGGACAGGAGGCCTACCTTCATTTCAGAGGGTAGCTCTGTTTCTTTTTTTCTTTTTGCTCTGTCTGGAGCGCTCTACGCTCTGGCCATTAGCGGAGAAACAATCACAAGTATAACGTTAGGGTTACCCTTTGTTTTGGAGGTGGCAAGGGATTTGTTAACTCTGTCTCAAGTGGGTTTCGGGGGACCTACCTCCGAAAAAAGATCAAACTTACAGCGATTCTGACGCATTTTGAGACCAGTTGTGCTAGTGAAACTCAAATAAATAGACTAGATTTTTTTTTTTTTTTTCAATAAATATTTGCTGAGTTACATCGGGGATATACGATCCCTGGTTACAGTACAATGCTATTCTTCTGGGACCACCAGGGTCGGGCAAAGGAACTTAAATATGATGAACCTTACTAATATCTTGAAGTAGTCTTTACAGAATTACTATTAAAGTCCTATCAAATTCATTCAGAGACATTTTCCATTTCGTGAAAAATTTTCCATTTAGCCAGGGATCCTATATATACGATCCCTGATTTAGCCCACCATTTTTGATCGTCGAAAATTTCGACTAAAGGATAAAAAGAACACTGAACAGCTAAATTATTATAAAAAAGTGCATAAGTCATGCAGTATTCATTAAAAAATTGTTGAAATGATATTATTATGTGAATATTTTGATCCAAATTTTAGCAGGTATCAAATTAAGTCAGAGGCGATTTCCATTTCTTGGAAACGATTTCCATTTCGTCCATTTCGTGAAAAAATTTCCATTGCGTATTTTAGGCCTACCGGTAAAATGACTCCGGTTCTAAATGGACACCAAACTATACAAAAATATCTCTGCTATTGTGAGCTTTAGTTCAATGAATTTTAGTTCTTAATCCAGATGAGGCTGTCACGAAACCTTCGTTGGCGAAAATATTTTGTGGCGAAACCTCAGTAAGCCGCTAAACAGCGGTGTGAAAAAAAGAAGGCGTGTTCAAAGACTGAGACGAGGTCATTCGACGCTGTTTAAACAGGTATAGCGGTTAGAAAAAGGGCCATCCCACTACATTATTTACAATGGCAACACGACACATCTTTAGAAACTGATAGATTCGCAGAAGAAAAAGGTTTTGTTTTATATATTTTCACAGTGATTTTAAAGCTACCACCCACCAACTTCTTTTGTTAACAAGATCAAATGCTTTCAGGGTTTACAGGTAAAACATTACCGGCTCTGAAGTCGTTTCGACAACTGGTTGTTTCGGCCCCAAGCCGTTTCGTCATGGAGTCATTGTGGCCAGGTCCGTTTGGCATGCACCATATTCGGTATTGATTTGCCCACATTTACTGAGTAGTTTCGGCCCAGAAATTGCAGTTAACTTACAGATCGTTCAAACAATTCATTTCTTTTCACCCATTTTTCTTTTTTTTTTTTTTTTTCAAGTTACATATCAGCTCATTTCTCCTTACCTATCTTTGTGAACCTAACCTGTCATGCTATCTACAAGACAAACACAGCATAGATTTAATTGATTTAATAAAGGCATATAAATAGACTGGGAAAGAGGCAGAATTTATATTTAGACAAGGAAAAGTAGGCTACATTTAACCCTTTCATTACTGAATAAATGAATTGCATTTTCTCAACAGCTACAAATACAGTTCCACTGCAAGATCAAGAGATAGTTTAGTCATAATCTAGAAAAAAGCAGTGGACAGTGTAGATCAGGGATCAGACTACACCTTTTGTGCAGTCTGATCTTGATCAACACTGCCCGCAAAAGCTTCTTGTGTTGTCTGTGGTATGGAAAGAGTTAATCTGTTTGTATAGTAAACTTGTCTATAAAATACATTTGATCACCACAGCCACTCACGAAAATATTACTGATGATGTCCACGAGATGAAATAAATTTAGATCTTTCACCAAAAAAAACAAATATTCTATTTAATTCATGCTTTTAACCCTTTCTGTGGGGGGAAATCAAAAACCAGTACAGTTCTATTTGGTTATTCACCGTGGAGGACCCACTCCTCATAGCAACACATTACAATATTACGTCAAGCACAAGTAATGTAAGGTGAATTATCTCATATTTCCATCTGGTTGTGAGGCACACGCATTTTACATAGGTAACTAGTGTGTGAGAACAACTGTTTCCCCCTTCGACTGAAGAGTTATAATATATAAATTGGTATTTTCACTGGTCGTAACCATGAAATATCAAAAATATTTCGCCAATATTTCTCAATAACCAACTGGAAAGCACGAAATAATAGTATGAAAATTGCAATATTAAAAGACACAAGATGATTTGAATTCTGCAATCTATCCAAAAAGACTCACTAGAAAATTAGGCGGAAATGACCAAGGTTGAAATAACCCAGCTGAAATGATAGGTTTAACATTCACCAGGACAGTAAACATTTGAGATCATTTCATGAAGGATTACTGGTATCTTTTCATTTTTCAGGGTACAATAAAATGAATTTTACAGTAGTTGGAAATGGAACTGGGAGCCATGATAGACCAGTCACTGGTAGGAGACCTGGAAGTGCAAAACCACAGACAACCAGAAATCCCATTACGGTTAATAAAACTTTTTCTCCTTCTTATCCAACTATAGTCAACTGTGTGATCACAGACTATCCAAAGGAAGTAAGAAAAGTGGCTGCTTACAAAAGGTGGTGCTTTGGTTTAAGTAAAATTAATTTTATCTAACCCTTTACCAATCTGGAGTTTTAGTGACCCTATGGAAGAAGACTTTTGAAAGCATTGTGAGAAAAGGAGAAAATGCTGGTGACCACAATTTTTTCTACCTTTTTAAAGACAAATTTCATCATTTGAGCAACGTTTGATTTGTTTTCTGCAAAGGCTTTCATTTGGGGCAAGTCTAAAATTTTGTTGTTTGGGAAAGGTTACGGAAATGGTACTGAAATACTGGTTCGATCCCTGTAGTGGTATAGGTATCAATTAGGTTCATTGTCTTGAAAATGCATGTACTATCAAATGAGGTCGTATGATCACCTAAAGATGAAAACTACCGGTATTCCACCTATAGGAATTGGATAGATACATGTAACATGTGTGTGAAGGCAGGGGATGCATATTTTAAAGGGCACAAATAAACAGACTGAATATTTTTAAAATATAACGGAAAAAGGCCCTGCTCTTTGAACCTAACTCTTTACCAGACAATCCTTGGATTAAACAGCCATAAAGAAAAAGACTTTTGAAACACTGTGGAAAAAGGAGAAAATGCTGGGAACCAGCATTTTCTCCTTTTTCCATAATGTTTTCTACCCTATCAAAGACAGAACTTGTCATTTTTGCAACATCTGATTTATTGTTTGCAAATGCTTTCGAATTGGTCCAGTCCAAACTTATGTTCTTTGGTGAAGAGTTAAGGATTACGACCCCTACCTCATCGGTAAATATCGTGTAACATCGATGTTTTCATAAAGGCTTAGGCTATTCCGCCAATGTCTGCAGCTTCCTTCTTTTAATATGAGAGTTAGGGACCGTAGACTCACTAACTCATTGGTAAATATCGTGTAACCTCGACGTTTTCATAAAGGCTATTTGGCCAATCTCGGCAGCTTCCATCTTTTGATACGAGAGTTAGGGGCTGTAGACCTTAAATGGCTATTGTATATATCATGATCCTACTCACAGTGTTGTTTATTTTCACCAGGGTGAGGAAACTCCTGTCAGGGTTCAATCAAGGACAGACAATGCTCCATCTAGGGTTTCCAGAAAACCACAAGGGTTTGTCTTACTTTTATTTAGACCAAAGAAATAAGAATTTCAAAGGGAGTTTTAAGTAAATACATGTTCATGAAAGTGTCTGTGATAGAAAAAGCATTCAGCTACAGATGAAAATATGTTTGAAAATGAGATAAAAAGAATCATCATTTACATGAACTTGTTAATATGCCCTGTTTCTTTGACCAGGCATTACAAATGATTGTTTTATGGACCTGTGGTAGCTTTTTTCTAAACTGCGTGTGCATGGAATTTGGGTACGCAATTTAGGTAAGCAAGCATCAAGTCTAAAAACAAGTGTCACTGAACTGCATAACTTTACAATTTGAATAAATACTGCATAACATTACACCAACCCTTACCTTTGGCTAAAGCAGGGATCATTTTGTGGGTATTCAAGGTCAAAATAATTAACTCTTTCAGTTTAGTGAAAGGTACTCCTGGTTGTTTGTAAGCAATTTGTTGCGTAGCCATTCCCCCTCTTTTCACTGAAACTCAAGCAATAAATATATGTTAATTCTGTGTTACATATGTATAATTTGTGCGTCTTTTATGTATGTCTTGATGGAGTTAGGCAACTGACATTTATAAGCAACTGATTTTAGAAATCAGTAGGTTCTAATGCAGTTTTCTATGCATAATTTTCACCCATACAGCTTACCGCTTTGTGTCTCTTCAATGTGTAAGTATGCACAGTTTACAATTTAGTATTTCTGATAGTATTGTCTATTTTGAAAATCAATTAAAAATTATTAATAAAGGAAGAGAATATTTTAACAGCCGTGTTTGAGATTTTGCACAGTAAGGTTCACCATTTTTTCGTCTGTAAATAATGTCAGTTTTGACTAGTCTAAAAAATTTTCCACCTCTTTACCCTTTATCACACAATCCCGAGGACCCTGAGGAAGAAGCCTTTTGAAAACCTGTGGGAAAAGGAGAAAATGCTGTTAATCAGCATTTTCTGCTTTTGCCACAATGTTTTCTACCCTATTAAAAACAAATCACATCTTTTGAGCTACATCTAAATTACAGTTTGTAAATGCTATCAGTTTGGACAAGTCTATGTTCTGCTAGTGTGGTAAACACTAAACTCTTCAGCACACATCTAAATTGAAAGCAGTTGCTGATGACACATTAAATGTTGCTTAAATTGTTGGAATTTTATGTGAAAAGGGCATTATCTCCAGGTAGATGGCATTCTACAAATACACATATATCTAATTTGGGCATTCTGGGTACAGAACCAGACTACTTTTCAAAACAACCGTTACTTTGAATTTCAAAATGAAATAAACGTTTACTCAATAAAACGCTACCTGGTGCGATTCATTCAGCTATGATCAGCTAGCATGTAACCTATGCACCGGCCATTTATAAAACAGCCCCTACATGCTTGGGTAATAGGCTGATAGCTTCGGTAGAAGCCCTACTTTTCCCAGGTATACAGGGATGGGTGCTGCATCATAGCAGACAGGTCGAATCTTCGAAGAATATGACATGTGCAGACAACGGTGAAAAGGGTGGAAATCGGTGTGGGGAAAAGAGAAAATGCTGGTTACCAGCATTTTCATCTTTTCCCACAATGTTTTCAGAAGCCTTCTCTGCCATGCTCTTTAACCCTTTATCACACAACCTGACCTTTTAGCAACCCACTATGTTTTCTACCCATTCCAAGACAAAGTCTGGCACTTGATCCACATTTCTTTTGTGGTATGCAAAATTAATTCTTTTTAATTTGAACTAGTCCAAATCTTGTTTGTGTGGTAAAGGGTTCAAACTCGGGATTGTGTGGTAAGGGTTTACTGTTGAATTTATAGAATACCTGGGTTAGACCTGAAATACCTGAAAGACACAGATGATTACATGTATCTACCTGTGGAAGTGTGTGACTATCCTCTGACTTCTCCAGGTGATTCAGCAAGGACAGATATCAGGTATATGTATAATTCTTCTGTAGCTGATTTTTTTATCCTTCAAATGTATGTTAAAATTTAAAAATCATATACTGTATAAGTGGAAATTTGTGATGAGGAAATTTCTGCAATTTTGCAAACTTGATGAAAAAATTTGCAAACTTTTCTATTTGCATATTCTAATACAAGTACCGTATATCAACAAATAACCAGTGTCTTGAATTTGCATATGTTTCCGTACGCAAAATGTCTGTAAAAGGAAATTCCCAAATTTTTCGACACAAGTACATATCCACATATACAGTATAACAACTTAGATTGCGTTCGAAGACTATTGAATCGCAATCAAGATCAGACTGCCTTTTGGGAATAGTGTAGGACAAGATAAGAGAGTACACAGATTTACACTGCCTCCTTTTTGATGGAACATTGTTGCAAGTTTTTTAATTGCAATTCTTTGAAAAAATTTCTCAACTTAGAGAGTTCATTTTATAAATTTACGAGTAGTGCTTTAGAGCACCCTTATCCTGCTAAGTAAATTAACCCTTTACCAAACAATCCCTGGTTTTCACGACCCTGAGAAAGAAGCCTCCTGAAAAAATTGTGGGAAAAGGAGAAAATGCTGGTAACCAGCATTTTCTCCTTTTCCTACAATGTTTTCTTCCCTTTCCAAAACAAATTTCAATTTCAGTGTCGCATTAATTTTGTCGTCTGCAAATGCTTCCAATTTGGACTAGTCTAAAATTATGTCGTTTGGTAAAGAGTGAAATGAAACTTTCAGGCCGATAGTAAAGCCTGAATGTTGCTATTTCAAAGTTATTTCTTGGAGAAAAGTATCTCCTTATAGGACCAGTGTAGATCCAAGATCAGACTGCATGTTTGATGCAGTCTGATCTTAATCTACTCTGTCCACAAAAGGTCCTTGAGTCACGCTTAGCAGCCAAAGGGTTAAAATTTGATCCTTTTTTTACAGCTGGGGAACAGCTCCCTCCACTCAAAGAGGTGAAAGGTTTTCTGCTACCACAGTAGTAAGTCTGTTTTATATCCAACAAAAGGCTCTAATTTTTTTTTTTTCTACTATTATGATTTCAATTGGTCTAAGGTGAATTTACACTGTGATTAATTGAATTTGCATTTATTTATCATCGCAACCAGTTGTCCATATGGGCAACGCTGCCTGAAGACTATTAGTTTTGTTACATGGGATACTGCCAAGTACAGGACAAAACCCATCCTGAGTTATGCCTGGTCCTTTTACATGCTCAGTGTAAAGCCCTTTGCTTCAAGGTTGTGTGGTTAGGAGTTGGGGAAGCAAAAATGTATGTATTAATCATAAATTTGATAAGAAATGTTGTGGGAAAAGGAGAAAATGCTGGTAATTGAATATCTAAATTATTTAAATTTTGTGCCATAACACTAACCTCTTGCCCTAACACTAGCCGGGCCCCGGTAGGTCAGTCAATACCGTGCAGGACTTGAGAACAGGGGGTCGTGGGTTTGATCCCTGGCTCAGCCAATTTTTTTCCGAGGATTGATGATAGTCATTGTGACAGGATTCATTCCTCTCCCACTGCTGACCATTGTTTCAAGGATGGTTATGTGGGAAAGCAGCCAGTGGCTTGGAATGAAAATTGTGCAAAGTACTGGTAAAAGAGACTCCAGGAAAGCATGGATAAGTGCACTGGCCTTTGCGATATCACTGAAATAATGTTGAAAACAGTGTTAAACACTATACAATCTATCAATCAATCATTACCCTAACACTAAGCCTTGTCAAAGTTGGTCTCAGGAAGTATCTAAAAGGTCACTTGTGAAGGACCACTTTTTTGTTTCTTGCCTATACCCTAACCTTTTTCACTGCTCTATAAATTTCTACACTAAAGCAGTGTGTATTGTTACATTATGTTTTACATTATGCCCCTAACTCATCGATAAACATTGACGTTTTCATAAAGGCTATTCGGCCAATCTCGGCAGATTTCATCTTTTAGTATGAGAGTTAGGGGCCGTAGACTCACTAAGTCATTGACATTTTCGTAAAAGCTATTCGGCCAGTCTTGGCAGCTTCTGTCTTTTAACTCTTTACCAAACGACAAAATTTTAGACTTATCCAAATTGAAAGCAGTTCCAGACAACAAAACAAAATGTGACTCAAAAATTGAAACTTGACTTTAGAAGAGTAAAAAACATTGTGGGAAAAGGAGAAAATGCTGGTAACCAGCTCCTTTTCCCACAATGTTTTCAGAAGGCTTTCCCCCTCTGGGTCGTAAAAACCAGGGATTGTTTGGTAAAGAGTTAATATGAGAGTTAGGGGCAGTAGACCTTAAGTAAATTTGAACCCTATAATTGTTTCTAGAGGGATGATAAAGAAAAAAGCCAGTCCTTTGCTATGCCATCACTAGCTTTGAAAGATGAAGATTACCATGTTTCAGACGCCAAAGTAATGACACCAAGGAGTAAAAAGGTATATGATACTGTTACTTGATTCATGGTAGATTTGTGAAAAGTTTCAAGGCGTCCTTTGCTACATTGTTTAAAGCTTTACCATTATGACAAAAATGTAGACGTGCTCAAATTGCAAGTATTTGGATATGACGATTCAGATGCGGCTCAAATGATGAAATATGTATATGATTGGGTGGAAAACATTGTTTACCAGCATTTTCTCCTTTTCCCGCAATATTTCAGAAGTTTTCTATCTCAGGGTTCCTAAAACTCTGGATTATATGGTTAAGGGTTAAGCCTTTACTGTCTCTCCCTCGCTTTCTCTCTGCCTCCCTGTCTCTCTCTCTCTCCCTGTCTCTTTCTCTCCCTGTCTCTCTCATTCTCTCATTCTCTGTCTCTAAATATGTCTGACAGGATACAACTCTGCCCCTTTGTCTCACTTCCTCTCGCTTTCTCTCTCGTTTCTCATGATTCCAATGACAAATACATAAGATTTCTTCCATATTAGGTAACAGCATGGGACAAACCTGCCATCCCAGACCCTGAAAACTGTCCTCTTCCTTCAGACAGATATAAGCAGATGTACAAAGATCATGTTGAAGATATGAAATCTTCCTACAGAAATAAAAACAAACATGAAATGACTGAGGTAGGGAGAAAATCAACAGCTATTGGCTTAGTTAACTCTTTTACCAAACGACAAAACTTTGGACTGGACTTAATTGTAAGCAATTGCATACGACATAAAAAATGTAGCTCAAATGAGTACTTTTTGGCTTTTATAGGGTAGAAAACATTGTGGGTAAAGGAGAAAATGCTGGTTACCAGCATTTTCCCCTCTTCCAACAATATTTTCAAAAGCCTTCTTCGCAGATTTTAAAACTTGGGATTGTGTGGTAAAGGGTTAGAATGCTAGAATGTATTATTAAACATTGTTTGTGAAATAAGTTTGATAACTAACACTATGGCTTTGGATGAATGCTTCATGAAAATCTAAATGCATTATGAAAAGTATCTGAAAGAAGTCTAAATTCAGAAAATTAGACAGTTTCTATCAGGCTATATCAAGTGTTTGATATGTTATATAATTTGTAAATGACATTATTTTACAGGATGAGATAAATGAAGCCATTGAAGAGATCCGAGAGAGACATCCAGATTTACATGTAAGTGTGGAGGACATTATTGACAGAAGCTGGACAAAGAGACAGAACCAGGCTGCTAAACAGTATCTCAAAAAATTGGATGCAGTAAGTTAAACTTTGATTTTCATTTAGAGGATATTTGTTTTTTGGGTGAAAGATCGATTTTTTTTTTCATAGAGTGAACAATAATATTTTCATGAGTGGTGCACCCATGATGTTCACGAAATGATTTTCATGAGTGGCATACCAATGATATTCATGAGATGAAATAAATTTCCATCTTTCAATAAAAAAAAAATATTCTATTTATTTCATGCTTCTTACCCCTTTTTTGTTTGGATCTTCATCAAAATCAGTACCCTTGTTTTCGAAAATTTCTTGTGGCATACCCTTCCCACATAATGCAATATAGTATTACGTAAAGCGCAAGAAATGAAGGGTAAATACTCATAAATTATGTCATATTTCTGTCTGGTTGAATGGCACTTACTGTTTACCTGAGTAACTATTGCGCGGGAACTACTGTTTCCACCTTCAATCGAAGAGTTATGGAAACGTTTACAGTAAATTTCACTGGTTGTAACCATGAATTATCAAACCTTATAATCCAACATTATTTCCTGATAAACTACAACAAAAGAAAGAAATAAAATGTACATAATTATACTGAAAAAAAAATGAGCTGTTCAAAGAAAAAGATGTTTTTTTCATTGATGTACTGAATGTGAATAGAATTCACAGTTATAAGTACTTCAAACCATAGGTAGAAATAAAATGAATAGTGAAATAAGAAAGGCAACTAGATGACAAAATCAATTGAGCAAAAATGTTGTAAAAAAAGCTTTTAGATGTCAAAAACATTCAGAAAATTACCATGTTAGCATTACTTTTGATATAACTTTCTTGCAAAATTACACAGCAACTCAGCCATGACTGTAACAGACTGAGTTTCACCAGGAAATAGTCAATAGGTTATGGAAGCTGTTTTAACTCTATCCCTATTTAGGTTCTGTTTATTTCTATGATACATTTTCTCGTAGCATGATGTGAGATACTAGCTGTCACAACCATACTGTATTAACATTTGAAAATATTTCTTTTTTATGATATAACCGCTTACTGAATCATTTTACACAGAGAGAGAGAGAGAGAGAGAGAGAGAGAGAGAGAGAGAGAGAGAGAGAGAGAGCAATGCCAGTGCTAAAGACATGTATTACAGTATAGAAGTAGATCACAGGATTTGATTTCTTTGTATGCCTTGTTACAAAGCCCAGAAACCGACAGTTTTGATGTCAAGAGTTTTCAATTTGTTTATTGTAGGAAGAGTTGATGGAACAGAATAAAAAACTAAAAATGGTAGAAACAGTCATGATGGATCAGTTGTCAAGGTATGATTGTTGTATTTATATTATTTTAGAAATAGTCTTCTTTCTATCATGGTTTATCGTTCGATAACAACGGTTGTGAGCTATAAGGCACAATTAATAAACCCTGAGGGTGACAGCCAGAGTGGTTTATTCATTGCCCCTGATAACTCACAACGTGGTTTATTGAACAATAAATCATGATAGAAAGAAGATTATTTCGATTTTAACATGATCAAAGGAAAACAAGTTCATACAAAGCGGATGCAGATTAACTTCCTTGAATATGCCATGGCTGTTCCATTTACTAACCAAAGCAAAGCCCCACTGCCCAGTCGGGAAGTACATGTATAAAGAAAAAATTAAAATTTCAATAAAGCCTTAGGCATCAAAAACAACAACAGCTTTACTATTTTATGTTCTCCCTTTCAAATGACAAAAATAATGAATGTTTCATCAAGCATTAGAGTTGCAGTCGTTTCAAATGCTCTGAATTCTATCCCACCCACTCCAAATCCCATTTCAAATGCAACATTGCCCAATTTTGAGTTAAATCTTCCACAGAAAAAGACATTTAATTTGCACATGTTTACTGGTAACATTTCAAATGGTTCCATCTTTGTCAATTTTTATCAACAAACAGTAGATATAGATAAACCCGTGTTTTTCTTTGAGTAGCAGATGACTTGTTTGAATCGTCAAGTGACTTTCATTTTTAAATATCCGAGGGCGGACATAGGAAGAGCCGGCTCGGGCAATTTACTAGAAAATGACATCTATTTCACCACGCTTCTGTTGCCGTGTGTTCATAGAGCCAAATTCATGTGTCATGTTCGAATTTGTCTTTTATCTGGGACTTTATACATTATATACAGGGATTGGCAATGCTGGATTACATCAATTTCTAAGTCTGCTTATACTGTATATGTGGGAAATATAGACGTGTTGAGAAACTTGCGAATTACCGATTACAAAGATTTTGCATATGGAAATGTTTGCGAATTCAAGACACTCGTTATTTGTTGCTATACTTGTGGTAAAATATGTGAACAGAAAAGTTTGTGAATTTTTCAAATTCACAAAGTTGCAAAAAATTCCACATTGCAAAAGTTTCCACTTATGCAGTAGAATAGACTTATTCACGGTTTTTTGATATTTCACAGAGCTGTAATTAGTGACCCAGAGCAGAACATTAAAGGTCAGATAGCAGCTGTTGGGCGTCGTCCTAGGGGAAATTATAGGGCCTTGCATGACACCAAGTAAGTGATCTAAAACATATGGCCAGCAGCACGTGAAAAGGGGCATTCAGACTTTTGCGTAAAGTATGGTCCTGGATCAACGTGTGCAGACCACACAGGCTGATCCGAGACGACACTTTCCAATCACGTGCGATATTCTATTTCACGCAAGTCCACTGTAGGACAAAATCTAATGTTGACGTAAGGTGCCGTCTCGGATTAGACTACGCAGGCTGATCCAGGACAACACTTTACGCAAATGTCCGAAAGCCCCTATTCACATGTTGAACAGCATATGAGACCTAGTTTCTTATGCATTACATAACAGAAGAATGCAGATGTTTCTCTCTTTCTGTTTAACCTTCTACAATTCAAATTCCGAGTTTTTACGACCCTGAGAAAAAAACGCTCTTGGAAACATTGTAGAAAAAGAAGGTTACCAGCATTTTCTTCTTTTTCCAATCCGTTTTCTACCCTTTCAAAGACAAGTCCATCTTTTTAGCCATTTTCATATTTGTCATCTGCATTATGCTTTAAATTTGGACAAGTTTTAAATTTTATCCTTTGATAAATTGTTAAGGAATTGTAGTTGGTTTATGTGAGAAATACATCTAGAAAACTTTTGAAAAAACCCTTGTCTTGTCATATTTTGCAATAATTTAGAAGAATTAGTTTTTGATTGTATCGTTTTTAATGCTGTTTTCAATGTTAATTCGGTTATATCATGGCGGCCTGCACTTATCCATACTTTCTCAGAGTTTCTTTACTAGTACTTCATACAGTATTCTCCCTAAGCCACTGGCTGCTTTTCCGCCCAACAGCCACTGAAAAAAATTACTAACTGAGAGAGAGGAATGAATCCTGTCACAGTGACTATCATCAGTCGTCAGAAAGAATTTGGTTGAGCTTGGGATTCAATCTTGAAACCCCTGGTCTCAAGTCGTGTGCACTATTAGTCTCTCTTAGAAAAACACCAGTGGCAATTATGATTTAAAAGGTCTTTGATAACAATTCAAGACCATAACAATCCTTTTGTTTCATATTTACTCTTTTTTTTTTTCTAGAGTTAGAACCGCTGCTAGTTCAACCGAAAACTTACTGTCTCAACGAGTTAGATTTGGAGCAAGAGTTCTAACAAGGTATACAAATAAAAACCGTGATCTGTTGTCACCAACCATTCCAAACTGCATTTGTAGTGTAATTCTACATTTTGAAAGTAACACAACTTCTGATTGGTTAAAACATTTGATTAAGTTTTTACCAAACGACACAATTTTAGACCCACAAGTCCAAATTGAAAGAAGTGCAGACAACAAATTATATGTGACTTAAATGATTGAACTTATCTGTGGTAGGGTAGAAAACATTGTGGGAAAAGGACAAAATGCTGGTTACCAGCATTTTCTCCTTTTCCAACAATTTTTTTAAATGGCATCCTCCCTGAGTCATTAAAACTCAGGATTTTGTAGCAAAAGGTTAAGCCAGTCAGGAAATGTTTTACCCTGAAATAAAGATTTTGGTTTTTTTCAGACAAAGAATGCTGTTTATAATGGCTAGTGAATGAAGGCCCTTTTTCGTACATAGATGAAAATATTTTATTCATTTGAGGGAAGATTCCTCAGTGAAAAGTGGTTTTTTTTTCTTCCCCATTAAGCTTTCAATTGTCAGTTTGTGCCAGTGTCATTTGTGGATAGAATATACAAGGACAAATCACTCTGTACTGGCTAGTTCTAGATAGAATGGAAGAAACATCAAAATAAGGAACATTTCAATGGAACTACTTAATTGATTTTTCTTGAAAAAAAATTTCACTAGATAAAATTTTCTTTTTTAAAAGGAGATAATCCTAGTAACAGTTTTCTATGTTATATGATGTCTTCAAAAGCCTTCAAACCAATGATTGAAAAAGCATAGAAAAGTCTGGTAAAGTGTGAGAATACTTTAAGATGTGGGGAGGGGGGATAGGGGTCTAATTTTAACCCTTTAACAAACAATCCAGAGTTTCATCTTAGGAAAAGAACTTTGGAAAAGAAAATTGTAGGAAAAGAAGAAAATGGTAGTTAATTGCCCTTTGAAAGACAAATCATATCATTTCAACCATTTTTCACTTGTCGTCTGCAAATGCTTTCAATCTGGATAAGTCTTGGTTTTTGTCAGCTGGTAAAGAGTTAAGTAATGTATTTAAACTTATTTATTATTTTTGTCTAGGAACAGCCATGATGCAATTAGGGAACTGACTGGGTTTTTCTTCAGTGTTGACAATACACTCACTATCTATGAATTCAGGCAGTTTGGAAAAAGGTAATATGTTTGTAGAAATTAATGGAACAGTGAGATCATTAAAAAACTTTCCTTAATACAGAATCCTACATAGGCATTTTGCAAGAGGTTTGTGTCTCTTCTGTTATACTTACTAAATTGTGTGCTTGTACTAGTTTTATTGTTACTCCAACAGAATAATTAGTTTGTGAGAATTACAATAACAGCAGTGAAAATGTTCTTACTTGAATTATTATTACTGCAAATGTTCGTACTTAAATAATCATTATTATTTCAATAAACTAATTTCTCTTTGTATAATAGTGACTGTAAGTTTTGTAAGCTAGAACAATATGCACTCCCACAACAAAGTAAGTTGGGTATATTGGAGTCAGGTTGTTCAACAGTCAGTTCACAGATGAAAACCTGCAATCTTCATTATGATTAGTTGACTGTTACAAGACTTATGGCCCTTTGAATTGTTTTTCCTGATCCATTGTGAAGTTAACAGATAGGGATATTTTGCATCCTGCAACAGTCTAGTTCTCTTTTAAACCTGCTGACTGCAAGGCTGTAAAAAAGTTGTATTTAAACCAGCTGACTGCAAAGCTGTAAAATAAGTCATATTTAAAGCTGCTGATTGCAAGGCTGTAAAAAAGTCATATTTAAACCTGCTGACTGCAAAGCTGTAAAAGAAGTCATATTTTAACCTGCTGATTTCAAGGCTGTAAAAAAAGTCATCGTTAAACCTGCTGATTGCAAGCCTGTAAAAAAAGTCATAGTTAAATCTGCTGATTGTAAGGCTGTAAAAAAAAGTCGTAGTTAAACCTTCTAATTGCAAGGCGGTAAAAAAAGTTGTAGTTAAACCTGCTCACTGCGAGGCTGTGAAAAAATAAGTCATATTTAAAACTGGCTGACTGCAAGGGTGTAAAAAAGTCATGTTTGTGCTGTAATGGGTTACTAAGTTGGGGTTTAAATCGATATTGATATTTTATTTTCAGCTCAAAGGCCTTGCCATTTGTAAGCCGTGGACGCTTTCTTCATCTTCGGGGTCCTAGGGAAGGAAAACCATATATTTTGCCAGATATTTGTTCTGTAAGGAAAAGTTTGAAATTTCATTTGTTCTTCCTTTTAACTCTATACCACACAACAAATATTGTAGACTTGTCCAAACTGAAAGCATTTGCCGACTACAATTTAAATGTGGCTCAAATGATGGAATTTGTCTTTGATAGGATAGAAAACATATTGGAAAAAGGGGAAAATGCTGGTTACCAGCATTTTCTCCTTTTCCCACAATGTTTTCAAAAGCCTTCTTTCTTAGGATCATTAGAACACAGAGTTATGTGTTATCAATTGTAGAAGGTAACCATCTTCTCTGTCAAATATTTAGGTAAAGGACTTTGAAGGTAAAAATGAAACAATGCAAAAGATTTCAAATGAATGATTAATTGATTGAATGGTATTTTATGCCACTTTCAACATTATTTAAGACATATCATGGTGACAGCTCATATATTTATATATTTCCTGGACCCATTTTTGCTAATGTCACTGGCCAAAGAACAGTGATAATCTGTCATTTTTTTCCCAGATCAAACTGTGGCCATGTTTAATTGAGTTGGCTTTCAATATCATATCAGTTTGTCATTTACAGCACTATTGCTCTTTCGTAAGCCATTAGAGTTATACTGGGCTATCAAGGATTTTTGTTGCTTTTTCCAGGGTAATGACCTAGTCCTGTCTACTGCTGGTCAACAGTCACTTCCAGAGACACTGAAACGAGCAACACAAGTTACCTTTAGAGTGACAGATGTGGATGAAGAAGAAAAGAGAAAAATATTGTAAGCATATAGTCCTTATGCAAACTGTTAAAGTTTTTAATTGAAATTGGAGCCATGCTTTACCATATGACAAAATTTTGAACTCAACCAAATTGAAAGCATTTGCAGACGACAAATTCAGTGTAACTCAAATGATTAGATTTATCTCTGATGTGGTTGAAAACATTGTGGGAAAAGAAGAAAATGCTGGTTACCAGCATTTTCTCCTTTTCCCACAATGTTTCTAAAAGGCTGTCTTTGCCATTGTCTTTAAAGCATGGAATTGTATGGTAAATGGTTAGGAACAAAACTACCCCACAGAAGGATAATTAATTTTATACTTTTGTTGTTTTAACTCATCAAAGTAAATTTAACTGGCTCTTTTTCAGATGTTGTAATGGTCCATACAATGTTAATTTTGATAATAAAATCAGAAATCAGTATGAGGACTGTTCAAATATGAATGCATCTAAGCACCTAAAAGTTGATTCTTCTAAGGTTTCACTGAAATTTTTACTGTGTTCCCTCAAAGTATTCACCTCCAACAGATATACAAAGTTTCAGTCACCGGATCCAATCTTTGAAGGCATTTTCACAGTCTTTTTTTTTTTAGGTATACTATGAAGACACTGGAATATTGTAGAACCGAGGTGTTTGCGCTGAGTAAAATTTCGACCTGAAAGGTATTTAGCTTTGAAAACAAAAGGAAGTCACACGGGGCAAGGTCAGGTGAATACGGAAGGTGGGGGAGCACAACAACTTTTTCCTGCTTCAGGAAGTCTTGCACTAAAGAAGTCTTGTGCGATGATGCATTGTCATGCAGCAGTGTGACATTGGCCAAATGGAGATGCGCAACAGGTTTGGCCAATGTCAGATTGTTGCATGACAATGCAGCAAAAATTTCAGTGAAAGCTATGAAGAATCAAATTTTAGTTGCTTAGATGCATTCATATTTGAACACTCCTCAAACATGTACTCATTCATTTGGTTTTTATCAGGTTAAGAGATGTTCCATCTAATGCCACAGAAGAAACATACATGAGTTTGCACATTCCAAATAAACAAGAACATACAGAGAAAATGATATTAAAAAGTATACAAAGTAAGTATCCCAGCATTCTTTTAGCTCATCTGAGCATGAAGTTTTGATAACTCCTAGGAAATAGATATTGCCTATTTCATTTAACCTGATCCTGACCTTTCTGCTGAATATATAAGAAGGCATATAAATAGAACCCACAAGTATTATTCAGGAAGTAATATGCACTGGAAGATACAGGTAAGCATACTATACGGAATACTTCCATGACCATTTGGGACAAATGCCGAAGGCAGCCCCGTGTGATGCTGAGGGTAAAAATAGAATTTAAGTCTATGTAAAATGATGTTGACCTGGGTCAGGTTAAATGAAGTAGGCAATATGAGAAAACCTTGTAAGAAAAAGAGAAGATGGTGGTAAAGATGATTTTGTCATTTATTCACAATTGTTTCCACCCTTTCAAAGACAAATGCATTAAGTTGCATTGAATTTACCCCCTTACTTTCCCCTGACTTGATAACATTATGGGAAAAGAAGAAAATGCTAGTAAAGAGCATTTTTCGTTTTTCCCACAGTGCTTTCTATTCTTCAAAGCTAAGTGCCATCAGATATGTCATTTGCAAATGTCTTCCATATAGACATGTCTAACATATTGTGTTCTTTTAACCCTTTACCAAACAATCTGGTGTTTTAACGACCTTGAGAAAGAAGGCTTCTGAAAACATGGTGGGAAAAGAAGAAAATGCTGGTAACCAGCATTTTCTTCTTTGCCCACCATGTTTTCTACCCTTTTAAAGACACATTTCATGTTCTGAGTAACATCTAAAATGTAGTCTGCAAATGCTTTCAGTTGTGACAAGTCTTAAATTTTGTTGTTTGGTAAAGAGTTAAAGACTTGCAGCTTGAAACCTACCTCTCTCTCTGTGTCTCTGACTCTCTCACTCACTGTGTCTCTCTCAGTCTCTGTCTATCTCTGTGTCTCTGTCTCTCCTCTCTCTCTCTGCCTGCCTCTCTCTCTCTGTCTGTCTGTCTATCTCTCTCTCTCTATCTCTGCCTGTCTCTCTCTCTGTTTGTGTCTCTCCTTTTCTCTCTCTCTCTGTGCAAAATGATTTAGTTGACCCGATGTGCAAGAGGTTACATCAAAAAAAAAATTTTATTTACATGTTAATACAGTATGCAGAGCACCATATATGCTGTGTATTTGCTTATTTTAAGCAATGTTAAACAGGAAGTACGCAACAAAGCTTATTTTAAAGCCTACCGAATACGCAGAGGTTTCTTACAATACGCAATTTGTCTGATTTTCTATGAGAATTTATATGTTTTGGCAAATTTTACAGGTAATGTTCAAAAGAAGATAAAAAAGAGGACTATAAAAACTGTGACAGGACTTGGCCAATTTTACAGAAAAACTGACTGTTCAGGAAAAGGTGTGCTGTATAGGTTTGAACTAGAGAAGGGCTTATTTGATTTCCGCATTGATTTACCACCAGATGTAAGATTTCTTTATAACCATGTCCACCTTGTTTCATCTTTTTTGGCGTAGCTGAAAATGCTGGCTTTTGACCTACTTTTTGGTACTGATAAAACATGAATAAAACAATGTGGCAAAAGGAGAAATTGCTTGGTGTAAGCTATTGCTCCTTTTGCCACAGTATTTCAGATGTAGTCAGATGTGATCTTGATAATCATAATTGTAACTTAAGGGTAGTGAAATTTACCGTCTTAGCTCAGCTACATTTATTTTTGTTTTCCCACAATGTTGTCTAAAAGGTGTCTTCCTCTGTACTAGAACATGGTACTGTTCCACATGGTTGTAAACCTTTAGGCTGCAAAGCGCAACTCACTGACCTTTTGCAGACAGTGTAGATCAAGATCAGATTGCACAGAACATGCAGTCTGATCGTGGATCTACACTGTCCGATAAGGAGATATTTTTCCCAAAGAAACACCTATGAGATAACATTATTTGGATTCTTACTATCGGCTAGAGAGTTTCATTCAACTTCTTAAGCAGGTTTAGGGTTAAGATATTAATTAACTCTTTACCAAACGACAAAATTTTAGACTGGTCTAAATTGAAGACATTTGCAGACGACAAAGTAAATGTGACTGTAAAAATGAAATATGTTTTGGGAAAGGTAGAAAACATTGTGAGAAAAGGAGAAAATGCTGGTTACCAGCATTTTCTCCTTTTCCCACACTGTTTTCATAAGCCTTTTCTTACAGGGTTGTTAAAACTTGGGATTGTGTGGTAAAGAGTTAACCCTTTACCGCACAATGCGGACTTTTAACGACCCTTGGAAAAAGACCCTTTGAAAACATTGTGGGAAAAGAAGAAAATGCTGGTTACCACCATTTTCTCCTTTTCCCACAATGTTTTCTACCCTATCAAATAAAATTTGCACTATTTGAGCCACATTGAAAATGTCGTCTGCAAATGCTTTCAATTTGAATAAGGGAAAATTTTGTCATCTGGTAAAGAGTTAAATGTGGATGCCTTTCGCTGTTCAGGTTCTAGACAAACTGTTTGAGATACTAGACCCAGATGAAAAAGGAGAACTAGACTATAGTGTGTACATGTGGGCTGTTCTTGGAAATATGATAGAAGCAAGAAAATCTCTGGTTAGAAAGGTAATCATTTTTGAAATTTAAATGTCACATTCATAAAGAACTAATTGCAGTATAATTAAAGATACACCTATACTCGTTTTCAGCCAGTTTTTATCCAGTTTCATCTTTATTAGCTCAGCTGTTTTTCAAGAAAACGCCAAGGTATTGTAGTAGCCCTGGTGTCGTTGTCATCGTCATGCGAAAACTTTGACATTTTGTATTACCCCTTTTGTTTCTGAAGATATTTACTTCGAACTTGGACAAGTTGTTTACTATCAAAAGAGGAACCTTTACAACAAGAGTAGGTAACCATTATAGTATTTTTGACAGAGTTATACCCCTTTTTTGTCTTAGAATTTTCACTGAAAACCAAGCACTTGCAGCCAAGCATTGGCCTGTATGCAGTTCTCTTGTTTTATTAAAATATCATCATTCTTATATCTTCATGCCAAATGTTGCCCCTGAGGGTTGCATGGTTGCATAAAGAATATGAACGATAAAATATGCATTTCATTTTCTAGAGGCCATCAAAGAAATCACTATGATGTTTCAGTTTTAAATTGAAGATTTCCAATACATGTATTTATCCTTTACAACATATTTTGTGGTATTTTGTCTATATTTACACAGCTGACTTAATTCTGAACCATTCTACAGTGTATCAAATTTAAACAGTATTTTTCTCTCTGTAAGGGTGTATCATTAAGAGAAGTATATTCTTATAGGTGACTTATTTTGTCACGTCATAGAGTCTGTGAATATAGTATTTGTGTTTCTACAAAATTGCCGATATCCTTCTTGGCTGAGTGATAAAGGCCCTCAGTATTTTATCTAGGAAACTTGACTTGATTCCCATTGCCAGTGTTGACCACTTGAAAATGTCTTTGAGCAAGAAACTGCAGGAGCAAGCCAAGTATTTATGAAATCCAAGAATGACATGAATGAGCTGATGCTGTGATATGACTGAAAGACTGTGGAAAGTGGCCTGAAACACTTTTGAGATTGTTCAAAAAAGCATTTCTGACAGTCTTTACAGAAGTTTTTAGTGCCTTTTATTTCATCTTTATCCCCCACCAAAGGTGAGAGGATATAATTTTAGTGTTGTCCACTCATCTGTCCCTCTGTCCATCCAGACAGATATCTTCTGAAATCCTCAATGAAAATTTATGAAACTTCATACATGTGTTCCTTAGGTCAAGGTTGCAGTGGGGGGGCATATGTGTCAGTGACACATTTCTAGTTTTTTTTCTTATTTACTTACAGGCCTTCAGAAAAATAGATGCTGGTAAAAAGGGTTATTTAACATTAAGTGACATACACAAGTTCTTCAATTCAACTTTTCGCCAACATAAAGGTAAGAAAGTTTGCCATGAGATTATCATGTAATAGAATTTGTAGATCAAGTAATCGAAACTGTTACATGCATTTTCCTTTTTTGCCACAATGTTTTCAAAAGCCCTTTCCAACAAGGATATTTGAACATGGGATTGTGTGATAAAGGGTTAACCTTTTACCACATGACAAAGTTGTCGACTCATCCAAATTGAAAGCATTTGCTGACTACAATTTCGAAGTTGTTCAAATGATGCTATTTTTCTTTGATAGAGTAGGAAACATTGTGGGAAAAGGAGAAATGCTGGTTACCAGCATTTTCTACTTTTCCTACATTGTTTTTAAAAGGCTTTTGCCAGGGTTGTGTAAAGTCGTGTTTGGTAAAGTGTTAATTTGTGAACTGCAGCGCTTTGAAAAAGGCAAAGCCCAGAATTTTGTCAGTTTTTAAAGGGTAAAACTGTCTCATTTGTTTGTAGAATGATAGATTTTATCAAATAAAACCTCCTCTGGCAGTGCATTAAACCCATGACTTATTTTCGATAATACTGTAGTGTATTATCGTTTTTTGGGTCCCAGTTCTGATCAATTTTCAGTCATGAGCGCGTGAAGCAAGAGAAACCAAACACAACATGCGCGGGAATTTGTACTGCTTCGCCGTTGCATGGAAAAATGACGTCACTGTTGCTAAGACGTATGCGTGTGTAAAGTTTTTGATTTTCATGTTTGATAAAAACCAAGAAATGCAGCGAAAGTCTCTTAAAACCAATATTATTGCGGAAATAGGTGGATTTAACCCCTCTATAAACTATTTCATTCTTCTTTCGGTGTAAATGTCAAAGAACTATCTACTTGTGTATATGCACATTTGAAACCAAACTACAAACGTAAACATGGACCCGTGAACGGTATAGAGGATCAGGTGATGATGCAGGATATTTTTCTGTCTGTCATTCGTTTTATGTGATAAATAGAATCTCACATTTGTGTTTATGTAGTATCATTTTTATCAAACTCATTGACTAAAATGTATTTGACGCTCGCCAAGGCTCGCGTCATACAGTTTTAGTCAACTCGTTTGATAAAAATGATAATACATAAACACTCATGTAAGATCCTCTATGTATGGCATTTAACGCCGTTCTCAACATTATTTCAGTTATATCATGCCCGCTAGTGTACCTATCCATGCATTCCTGGAGTTTCTTTTACTAGTACTCTGCACAATATTCTGTCCAAGCCACTGGCTACTTTCCCACATAAGCATCATCCAAACAATGAAGCATCATCGAAACAATGTCAGGGGTGAGAGAGGAATGAACCCTGTCACAATGACTACCATCAATTAGCGGATCCGGGAATCGCACCAGCAATCCCCAGTTGTCAAGTTCTGTACGTCACAGACTGAGCTACCGGGGTCGGCTCTTGTTTGTATACAGTTGTATTGACTAGCACAAACTTAGCAACCACGATTTTATTAGGTTGTTTATTTCTATTTTAGATTCCCGAGACAGTGTTGAGACTGGACCATTACAAGCATTCCTGGATGCTGTATTACCAAGTAAAAGAAAAGAAGAAGTGTCATACGCAGAATTTGAAGAATATTATGAAGGACTTAGTTTTAGTGTAGATGAAGATGAAGATTTTTACAACATTCTGAGAAATACATGGACGTTATAGGGATGCCTTACAACAGTCATAGGAAAAACGCAGAACATTTTAAAGAAGTCTCATTTTTACCCTTTATCATTGTTTTTGGCGAGAGCCGGTAGCGCAGTCGGTAATGCACAGGATTTGAGAAGAAGCCGTCACTGCAAACATCACTGTTTGCTTCTTTTTTTAACACCTTGTCTTCTAAGTTTCAGGACAATGACCATGTGAGGCTGCTTGCCATAAGCCTTCTCTTTTAGGGTCATTAACACTTTGGATTGTGTGGTAAGACTTACTGGGTACTTCAGAGAAAAAACAACTATACTTGTACTTTGCTTTGCTGTCTTTTGACGAAAAGATGGAGGCATTTTCATAGCCCTGCATGGTGGTGCAAAAACTTAGACATTTTAGCATATCTCTGTAAAAATGACTGGTGATATTTACTTCAAACTTTGGCTAGTTATCAAAAGGGGAACCCATACTATGAGGGCAGGTAACTCTAAAAACATTTTTGATAGTTATGTACCTTTTTTGACTTACAATATTTACTGAAATAGCACCCACAGTGAAATGTTGGCACGTACATGCAGCGCTATTCTTTAGATTATTTCTTACTCCCTTTGTAACAGGGGTGGCTGATTGTAAATGACAAATAATCCATATCTGTATTGCCTACTTCATTTAATCTGATCCAGGTCAGTATCATGTACATAAATTAAAATTCTATTTTTACCCTCGGCATCGCATGGGCCTGCCTTTGGCATATGTCCCGAATGGTTGCAGAAATATTTCTTACAGTATGTGCTAATTAAATTGCTTACCTGTACCTTCCTGTGTATAGTAACTTCCTGAATAATAGTCAAAGTTCCGTTTATATGCCTACTCATATATTCCGCCCAAAGGTCAGGATCAGGCTATATGAAATGGGCAATACTTGATATTAACAAATTTGTGCTGTAGCTCAACTGCATAAAAGGCAGTCTAAGATTTCTTACTTCACAGGGGGCTGGTTTCAAAGTCCCATATAGGTTTGAAGGGGGATGGGACAGGGAAGCATAATTATACATGTATTTCAGGTTTTTTTTTTTTTTTCCAACTCTAACAGAAAGAGGATGACTAAACCCTTGTACTCTATAACAAATGACAAAATTTTAGGCTTGTCCAAATTGAATGCATTTGCAGACTACAAATTAAAGGTGATGTTTATGACAAAATTTGTTCTTAATAGGGTAGAAAACATTATGGGAAAAGGAGAAAAATGCTGGTAACCAGCATTTTGTCCTTTGCCCACAATGTTTTCAAAAGCCTACTTCCTCAGGGTCATTAAGTCAGGACTGTGAGGTAAGGGGTAATCTCTTTACCACAAAATCGTAAGTTTTAATGGCACTAACAAAAAAGGCTTTTGAAAACCTAATGGGAAAAGGAGAAAATGCATCTTTTGCCACTATGTTTTCTATCCCATCATTAATTTCATTATTTGAGCAAGATTAAACTGTCATCTGCATATGCTCTAAATTTGTACTATTCCAAACTTTTGTGGTTAGGTAAAGAGTTATCTGCTAAGTAAATTACATAGAAATTTACTACGAAAATTAAAAACCTTAAAGGCTCAATAGTAGCCAAAAAGTCAGTGCAGGTCAGTGCAGGATCAGACTGTAGGCTCTTTGCAATCCTATCTTTACATACTTTGTCTGAAGAAGTGCATCATGTTCCTCTTAGCAGCCTCAGGATTGAGGATAGATTTTTTGTGTTGTAAACAACCATGAGTAAAAATTTAATCTTTTATCTACTTTAAAATGTCTTTCCATGCCTGACTATATTTTAAGTATTGCTAGTAAATATGTTATGTTTCTTGATGTTGTAAAATATTGCTATTAAATATATTTTATTTCCTTTCTTTTTATTTCCTTTTATAATCATGGATAATGCTTATGTTTTCTCTTTGTTTCATTGGGACAGCTGCACTTTAGCGGACACACAGATACTGAGACACATAAATACCTATAAATAAGTACTTGATTACTACTTTGGGGCTGCTGCCCCCATACCCCTGCTTATTTTCGGGTAAAAAATCCTGTCAAATTGAATCAGTAACAACTAATGCACAGATATTATTGACAAAATAACAAAATGGTAGAAAGAGTGTCTGCAAGAGTGCGTTCTACCTATTGCATTGTTCTGGCAAGCATGCCGGTACATCTTCTGAGGGCTGCTTCTGACCAGGATGTCTCAAAAAGTATCTGACAGTGTACATTCAAAATCAGGTCACGAATTCTGCACAGTCTTTCATACACTGCAAAAGCAACAGTAGTTTTGAAAGGCCCCCTATGAGTTTAGTCTTTACGAAACAAGAAAATGTTAGACTTAATTATACTGAAAGAATTGCAGATGACTAATTCAACTGTGGCTTAATCCTTTAAGGTCTACGACCCCTAACTCATCAGTAAACATCGACGTTTTTGTAAAGGCTTTTCGGCCAATCTCGGCAGCTTTTGTCTTTTAATATGAGAGTTGGGGGATGTAGACTCACAAACTCATCGGTAAATATCGTGTAACATCGACATATGTAAAGGCTATTCAGCCAATCTCGGCAGCTTCTGTCTTTTAATATGAGAGTTAGGGGTCGTAGACCTTAACACACAATTCTTAGTGCTAATGACCCTAATAAAAAGGGCGTTTGAAAATATTGTTGGAAAAGGAGAAAATGCTGGTAACCAGCATTTTCTCCTTTTCCAACAATTTTTTTCAACACCCTGGAAGAGAAACTTTAGTTTTTGATTCGTGTTTACTTTGTCATCTGCAAATGCTTTCAATTCAGACCAATCTAAAATTTTCTCGTTTAAAAGTTAACCCTTTACCAAACGACAAAATCTTAGACATGTCCAAATCAAAGGCATTTGTAAATGTTACTCAAAAATCAAAGATTGTTTTTGGAGGGATAGAAAATATTTTGGGGAATGGAGGAAATGCTAGTCACCAGTATTTTCTCCTTTTCCCAAATGTTATTAAACATCTTTTTCCTCAGTGTTGTTCAAAGTCGAGATTGTTTAGTCAAGGGTTAAATGATGTAATTTTTCTGTGAAGGGGTAGAACACATCACAGGAAGAAGAGAAAATGCTGGTTTCCAGTATTTTCTGCTTTTCCCAGGATGTTTTCCAAAACAACAACAGGGTAGTGAAAACACCGGAATGTTTCATAGGAGTTTTTTGGCTTTCAGAAATACAACCAAATCTTTTTTGGAAGTCAATTTTTACCATTAATTCAATATTTACATGTATTCTATTTACAAACACATGTCACAATACATAGTTCTCAAGTCCTGTACGCTCTTGACTGAGCTACCAGGGCTCAGTGAGAATATTCTGGTCCAAAGGATATTTTCAAAAACCACCACCATCGGGGTCGCAAAAAAAACACCAGATTGTTTAGTAAGAGTTTTCTGGCTTTTACAAATACAACAAAATCTTCATTGGATGTCAATTTTTTACTATTAAATCAATACTTTTTCTATTTACAAATACATTTTACAATACACGGACATCCAGATGAGCTACTTTTGATGACAGAAGATGAAAGTAAAATTGATATCGTTAACATATCACTCATCCATCCAGTAATTGCCACAAGTCAACCTGAAAGACATAACAAGAAATATCTTTAAAATAGATCGATGGGACCCTTTGAATAAACGTGTCTTCATTTTTACCACAGGGGCCCTTAGGATAACCATGTCTACATTTTTTACCAACCACAAATTTCTATTCATTCATTTGTTATCAGTGCCAAAATGTGGGTCAAAAGCCAGTACATTCAGCTACACTAAAAAGATCATTGTACTCGTCAAAACAACATGAATTGTGCAATATATACATCAATAATCAAATTTTTTCTTTCCCAACCTTAACATCTTTAACTCATTACCAAATGACAAAACTTTAGACTCTTCGAAATTCAAAGCCCTACATTGATGAAATTTGTCTCTGAAAGGGTAGAAAAACATTGTGGGAAAAGGATAAAATGGTGGTTACCAGCATTTTCTCCTTTTCCAACAATGTTTTCAAAAGCTTTCTCTGCTAGGGCTGTTAAAACTCAGGATCCCAATAATTTTTACTAAACTAACACAGTAAAGATAAGAGCACCATGGTAGCCCTGGATTGCTTAACTGGATTCCTGACACTTTTATAGCAATACATACACGTAACAAGAGGGCCATGATGGCCCTGCACTGCTCCACTGGCTAATACGTAAAAACCCTACACGCCTAACATTACAATTCCTGGCCAATTGGTTTCGAACAAGAAGACATATAAAGTTTTCTCTATAAAATCCCGCAAGAATGTTATGACCAAAGAGCGAAGCAATTTTTGGATGGGTAGTTTCAGAGAAGTTGTTTGAAATAAAAGTTAAAGCATATGACACATTGGGCCATGACATAAGCCCGATGGCCTTTGGCCAGTAAAGCTAAAAAAGATATCATCAAGACAACCATTCTGACTAAAACTCGAAAACCTCACCTCAATATCTTAAGTCTCTGCTAAACATAAATGCCAACCCAAAGTAATAAAAACAGGACACCAAATCCCATAAATACAGATGCTACCAGTGACACCAATAACTCTTTAAAGATGTCTCTTGTAAATTTATTTGATGTAACTTCATATCTACAGGTAAGTTAAGGATGATTCCCTGTAATGTATCACCTCCTGAAATAAATCTGCTGTAAACAATAGTTACTGTTACAACAAAAAGATGAGTACAAGGGTGTCATGGAAGGGCATTCTTAAGAGACCACCATGCATTTTTAAGTTATTAAGGATAGGGCGCCCTAATGGGATTTGTGTAACATCGCCTTTCATCGTACAGATTCGGCTAAGACTCTGGTAATCTGTAATCGATGCGGGGAACCAGCATCTATCAGCCGATCAATTACAGATTACCTGATTCTTTGCCCAATCCATACAATGAAAGGCGATGTTACAGGAATCCGCATTAGGATGCCCTATCCTTAACAAAATGAATTGCCTTCCTATAGAGTAAAAGTCTATTTTGGAATGATTTGGCATCCCAATCATTTATATATCTCCCATTTTTCCTCTGCTTCTGTGATTTCTGGATCACTAAAAGGCAACCGACATATTACAGATAAAAATATTCTCTCTGTCATAGTGACCCAGCTGGATTAAACAGAGTTGCAAGAAGGAAACATGAGCAGATTAGAAAGCAGAAAATACCGTGGCATATGACCTTAAAGCAGGCTATTTGGATATTCATAAAATATTCCCACCTACCTCAAACTAGAAATAAAGAACGATTTCACACTGAATTAAGTATGGCTGTAGCTAGCAACCCTTTAGTAAAGAAGACAAAGGTTAGATAAACATATTTTTCAGCCATATTTCTATAATGGGCTATGTAGCCTCTTAATCCTTTGCCAAATGATAAAATTTCCAACTGGTCCGAATTGAAAGCATTTGCAGATGACAAATGTTACTCAAATGATTGAACTTGTCTTTGATAGGACTGAAAACATTGTGGGAAACAGAGAAAATGCTGGTTACCAGCATTTTCTCCTTTTCCCACAATATTTCAAAGGCCTTTCTCCTCAAGGTCGTTAAAACTCAGAATTGTGTGGTAAAGGGTCAAGATATTGTGCCATATTCTTATTTTGTGCCATCATTTCGCAAAGGTTTGTAGGAATGTCATTTAACTAATAAATATAAACATCAATTACATGGTTGGGCATTCAAAAAAGTACGGGTATGATGACATCATATTTGATAAAAAAAAAAAAAAAACAAGAGGGCCAAGATGGACCTGGATCGCTCACCTGAATTTTTGAGAGGACCATAGCCAATTTTTTTAAAGTATTGAAATTTTGGAAACAAAATCATTATTTTTACAAGCAATTTTGAAAAGGTCACCTGTAAAAATCATTTCAAAATCTGTCAGCACCCCTACATTCATCACCACAGCCATGTTTTTGACGAATCAGAATTCAGCATATAAAGTTTGTATAGAATTCAGAAAACAATCTATCATAAAGTACAGAAATGGTGAACAACAAGGCAGTTAACACCCAGATAGAGGCCATTTTGATAACTGGTGAAATATTATGCATGTATTCCAAAGATAACAGTTTTATATTACCTCTTGCAATACATAGCTATCAAATACATCAATTAGAAAGTGTGCATATTGATCAGCATTTCTCACCAGTGCACTCACCTGGTATAGGTTGACGTCTGCAATAGCCCTTTTCATCAAAATACCTACACAGTCTTTTGATGAATATTAAAAGGTCACCAAAGGATCAATTCTGTGAAATTAGTACAAAATCTGACCAGTGGTTTCAGAGAAGAAGAATTTCTAAGAATACCTTCATGTCCATATAGTGCAAATAGCCCCCCACCACCACAGCCATGTTTCTTGACGGATCAAAATTTCGCAAACATTGTTTCAAAAGGGGCACCCAAGGAACATTTCTGTGAAACTGATTCAAAATCTGACAAGTGGTTTAAGAGAAGAAGAATTTCAAAGAATTTCTTTAAGTCTATACAGTGCAAAGAGCCCCCCCCCCACCCACCATGGCCATATTTTTCGACGGATCAATATTTCACAAACAAGTTTTGAAAAGGGTCACCCATGGAACATTTCTGTGAAATTATTTCAAAATCTGACCTGCAGTTTCAGAGAAGAAGATTTTCAATGAATTTCTTAGAAAAATTCATTTGGTTGCCATGGCAACCGGAGTTTTTGATGGAATCAAATTCTGTGAACAGTTTTTAAAGAGGGCCTCCCAAGGAACATTCCAGGCAAGTTTGGTTCTAATTGGCCAAGCGGTTTAGGAGGAGAAGTTGTTTAAAGAATTGTTGACACCGCACGGCGCAAAGCGCCCCCCCCACCACCACCACGGCCATGTTTTTCGACGGATCAAAATTTCACGAACAATTTTTTGAAAAGGGTCACCCAAGAAACATTACTGTGACATTATTTCAAAATCTGACCAAAGGTTTCAGAGGAGAAGATTTTTAAAAAATGCGAAGAGCCCCCGACCACTGCCATGTTTTTCGATGGATCAAAATTTCACAAACAAGTTTTGAAAAGGGTCACCCAAGGAACATTTCTGTGAAATTATTTCAAAATCTGACCAACGGTTTCATCAGAGAAGATTTTTAAAAAATTTCTTAGAAAATTCAATTTGGTTGCCATAGCAACCAGAGTTTTTGATGGAATCGAATTCTGCGAACAAATTTTAAAGAGGACCTCCCAAGGAACATTCCAGCCAAGTTTGGTTCTAATTTGCCCAGCAGTTTAGGAGGAGAAGTTGTTTAAAGAATTGTTGACACCGCACGGCGCAAAGCGCCCCCACCACCACCACCACGGCCATGTTTTTCGACGGATCAAAATTTCACAAACTATTTTTGAAAAGGGTCACCCAAGGAAAATTACTTCAAAATCTGACCAGCGATTTCAGAGGAGAAGATTTTTAAAGAATGCGAAGAGCCCCCCCCCCCCCCCCCCCCACCGCGGCCATGTTTTTCGACAGATCAAAATTTCACCAACAATTTTTGAAAAGGGTCACCCAAGGAACATTTCTGTGAAATCATTTCAAAATCTGACCTGCTGTTTCAGAGGAGAAGATTTTTAAAGAATTTCTTAGAAAATTCCATTTGGTTGCCATGGCAACCAGAGTTTTTGATGGAATCAAATTCTGTGAACAAATTTTAAGGAGGACCTCCCAAGGAACATTGCAGCCAAGTTTGGTCCAAATCGGCCAAGCGGTTTATGAGGAGAAGATGTATTAAGAATTGTTGACGCCGCACAACGGACACAGCGTGATCCTAAAAGCTCCCCTTGAGCACGTTGTGCTCAGGTGAGCTAAAAAGATGCATCAATCACTTTCAAAGTGACTAAGCCGTCATTCGAACACAAAATTTTCAACTTTTTACAGCATGTAACAGTCCAGCAGCTTTACATTTGCAGAGGAAAGTCCATGTTGTAGTGCATGTATTAACTCTTTACCAAACGACAAAATTTTGGACAGGTCCAAATTGAAAGCATTTGCAGACAACAAATTAAAGGTGACTCAAACAACATAAACACTCCTTGATGAAGTAGAAAACATTGTGGGAATAGGAGAAAATGCTGGTTACCAGCATTTTCTCCTTTTCCAACACTGTTTTCAAAAGCCTTCTTCTTAAGGGTCGTTAAAGGTTGTGATTGTTTGTTAAAGGGTTGATCAGTATTCCAAAAATATTAATTTGCTGCAAAGCAACCCAAAACTGCCTCTTTAACTCTTTACCAAAGGGCAAAATTCTATACTAGTCCAAATTGAAAGCATTTGCAGATGACAAAAGAATTGTCACTGAAAAATAGAAATTTGTTCAGGGAAGGGTAGAAAACATTATTGGAAAAGGAGAAAATGCTGGTTACCAGCATTTTCTCCTTTTCCCACGATGTTTTCAAAGGCCTTCTTCCTAGGGGTCATTAAAGGCCATGACTGTTTGGTAAAAGGTTAGCAATAATCAGTATTTTAAAAACATTAATTTGCAGCAAAGCAATCTGAAACCGCCTCTTTAAGGATTACGACCCCTAAGTTATCGGTAAACATCGACATTTTCGTAAAGGCTATTCGGCCAATCTCGGAAGCTTCCTTCCTTTAATATGAGAGTTAGGGGCTGTAAAGTCACTAACTCATTGGTAAATATGTTACATATACGTTTTGTAAAGCCTATCGGGCCAATCTCGGCAGCTCCTGTCTCTTAATACGAGAATTAGGGGCCGTAGACCTTAATACCTTGTCTTTTTTTTTTTGAAAGGATACACAAAGAACCATGCCATGAAAAAGACGCCTATGCCCAGTAACACCACACTCAGATGTGGAAAAACAGCCGGATTAATTGGACTGACATATCTGGTCATCTGCTCCACTGAAACCGACTGAAATGGAAAGTTTACAAGTCAATCTACTCTGAAAAAAAAATAAAACATAAGCACAAATTTTAACTAGTCGACTATGGATCCTACCGGTCTACTGTACAGCATCAACTTTTGACCCAAATCAGCTTACGCTGACTGCACGATGCATTTTGCAGATGTATCACTTAAGCTCCTTTACCCTTTGTACTAAGCATTACTATTACTTATTTATATCCAAGACGGGGCTAAAATGTAAGTGAAATACGGTTTTTCCATGGACAACCGGCCAATTGCACGAAACCGTATGATCGAACCGGAATTTTGACGTGGCAAAAATTTCCATCAAAGACTTCAAAAGCATGTATTTCTAAATTGTTAACATGCAAAGCGTGCGCATGATTTTAAGTCACGACAGCCTTAACTTATCCTATCGTGATTTTCGAAAGAAAAAATTTTTAAATAACAACCGATTTCATCCTTTTCTTTGAAGAAACCCACTCACCATGATTGTAAGCGAAAGCGGAAATTGACAGAGGAATGATACGCATGCGCGAACACGTACTTCCAGTAAAAGTGGACGAACCCATTTAAATATTGAAGGTGAGGCTATTTTTGAAAACGAAGATCTATCCCCGTGTACACATACTACTAATGAAATATATCTGAAAGAATAAATAGATAGTAAAAATGCTATAGCTTGTATTAAAAACTAATTGCACTCCATGATGTAAAGAAATCGAGATCTTAGCTCGAGTAAAATTGTCCCTAGTTCTACTCTCTGTTGACAGTATTTGTTTATCTCAGTTGATCGGCGAACCGAAGATTAATTAGCTCTACGGAAATTTCTGTTATGGAAATATGAAATACATCTATGTAAAACAAAAAATAAACGAAAATTACAAAACTATGATTGTATCACCATGTTCTTGAAGAATCATGAAATTTACCTGAACATTATGTATTGTGAAAAAAAAAGTTTATATACATGTAGATCTTTAAGTGAGTGAAATTATAATAAAGTTAAAAATAAATAACAGAGGGATATTAAGTTTTAATCTGGGAAGTAAACGAGAGTAGGGATGTTGAGTCAACTTAGCAGAGGGTACGGTTCATGGACCGCGGGCTATGTTGACCCAACATACGGCGAAAAGAGGACGGTAAGTGTGTTTTTTTTTTAAGTCACCAGTAGCTAATCACCTGGCGACTTTCGCGGAGTTTTGTAGATCTACACGTATTGTACTGAATAAGTGTCCTTCAAAGTTTGTGAAGAACGAACAGCGAAATAAACAAATATGAGGAAAAACTGGGTAGGCTTTTTATAAATTTTAAGTCAAATCAAGTCCAAAATAAGTGGGGAAGATCCCGTTCTAGAATCATTATTTCTTCCTTAAACCTATATTGTGGGCACTCATTATATTTTTTTTTTAATAGAAATAATTCTAAAGAGTACCCATAACATAGGGTTTTATGAATAAAGGACGAGTTTACAAACTAAACAAGGAAATACTCCACTTATTAGTCCTCTGACTAGACCTATATGATAATCACAATTTTAGGTGTAGGCGGTGATTGTATGAATCCAAGATAGGCCTATATAAGGATAGAACTAAAAACCTATGATTTAACTCTTTAACACACAATCCCGAGTTTTAACAACCCTTAGGAAGAGGGCTTTTGAAAACATTGTGGGAAAAGGAGAAAATGCAGAAAACCAGCATTTTCTCTTTTTCCTACAATGTTTTCTACCCTTTTAGAGACAGAAATCATCATTTGAGCTACATAAATTTATTTTGTCGTCTGCAATTGCTTTCAATTTGGTAAAAACCAAAAGTTTGTCGCTTGGTAAAGAGTTAAAACACACTATTGAACGTATTTTTTTCTTTCAATAGTTTAGCTCTTTAACAAACTATCCGGAATTTTAGCAACCCTGAGCAGGGATCGTAAATGTTATACGCGATCCCTGCCCTGAGGAAGAGCGTCTTGAAAATAATATTCTTGGAATAGGTATTCAGCAATCTCTCCTCACCCCACAGTGTTTTTTCTATCCACCCAAAGACAGGTTTAATCATTTGAGCCACATTTAGTTTGTCGTCTGCAAAAACTTTCAATTTGGACGATCCTGAAATTTTGTCGTCTGGTAAACAGTCCAAACAATCCCAAATTTTAACCATTATCCTGTTAAAAACTTCAATTGAAACTTTCAAGCCGACAGTAAAAACCCCAGTTTTGCTACATGTATCTATTTAAAGGTAATTTGGGGAAGATAGATCTATCTCCTTATCGGACAGTGTAGATTCATGATCAGACTGCACAGAACGTGGTCTGATCTTCATCTACACTGTCCGCAAAAGGTCAGTGAGTTGCGCTAAGCAGACATTGTGGTAAAGCATTGTGGCAAAAATGCTCTTTTCCTAGCAATTTGCTCTTTTTCCTGCAATGTGTTCGACTGTTTAAACGTCACAATCTTTTTAGCTACATTTAAAATTGTCGTCTGCAAATGCTTTGAATTTGGACAGTCGAAATTTTTTTGTCGTCTGGTAAAAAATCAACCCTTTACCACACAGTCCCGACTTTTAACAAAATTAAGAAAGAAGCCTTTTTGGAAAACATTATGGAAAAAGGAGAAAATGCTGGTAACCAGCATTTTCTCCTTTTTCAAAAATGTTTTCTACTCTATGAATGATAGATATCATCATTTTAGCCAAATAAAATTTGTCGCCTGCAAAAGCTTTCAATTAGGACAAGTAAAAAAAATTTGTCGTCTAGTTAAACATTTAAAATTGTCGTCTGCAAGTGCTTTCAATTTGGACCAGTCGAAAATTTTGTGTCGAGAGGTAAAGAATTAAGAAACTTTTCTTTAAGAGTGATAAACGTATATTTCACACTTGACTGTGTACGTAAAGAGGCGCTGTCATAATCCGACTGGGTTTTACATTCATTTATAAAAACTAATTGAAAATATGCTTTAAAATCAATACACAGTGAAATGACCAACAACTGCGCTGTTGACAATTAATAATACGTCAACGATCAGCCGTGACTTTCTTTTATAACACTTACCTGTGGTTGTATTAACTTTTGGAAGGGTTTCAGAATATTTTTGTGGTCTGCTATGCCGTTTTAAATTTTTGTCGCCCATCAACTGATTGATTGATTGAATGGTATTTTACGCCGCTTTCAACATTATTTCAGTCATATCACGGCGACAGCTCACATATTCATGTATTCCAACAGTACTTGGCTATGTATGCCCTGAAGTTTCTTGACCAAGGACACTGCCACGAATGGCCCAGTTGAGCTAGTGAGGCTCGAGCCCGGGGCCTCCAGATTACGAGTCCTACACTGAGCCACGCAGGATCCCTGTTGTCTTCCAAAGGAAAATTGCACCACAAAACTAATTCACCCCGTTTCCAGACAATCCTGAGCTTCAAACCATGTGAAAGAAAGCTTTTGAAAACATTTTTGGAAATAAAAGCTTTCTTTCTTTCACAGCCAAATCTCATAATTCCATCCACGTTTAAATTGTTGCCTAGAGTCGCTTTGAACTTGGGCGATTCCAAATTTTTGTCGTTTGGTAACAATTTAAGGATCGAACGCTATTATAATCTTAAATGCTACATTAAATACGCACAGCTATGAACTGTATTCTGTCTAGAAAAGAAGCCATGGATCCATGTGAGACATATGAAACTTTCCAGTTTATCAAAGATCTATAGTACTGGACTGCTATATCATGGGAAGGGTAACAAACATTGTGGGAAATGGGAAAGAGATAAAATGCTAGTTAGCAGCACGATGTTTTCGATAGGCTTCCCGTGAAGCTCAAACCAGGGGTCTCGAAGCTACGAGTCACACACCTTACCACCGAGCTACACCGGACCCGATGTTGGTACTTCGATAACTGGAATAAACTTTCTATCACAGGACAAAAACTTCGAATGTTTGAACGTAAATCATCAAAGGGGAGAGGGGGGGGCTTATTATATTTCCGTTATGAATATACCTAGCAATTCGTCACATAATTATATGGATCCATGAAATCTATTTTGTCATACGATCGACTGAATCCTGAGGCAAAATGGTCCTTTGACATGCAGAAAATGGACCAATAGCAAAAAGTATTGGCCCAGGTCAGCCTGCACGGACTGCGCAGGCTGATCCGGGTCGATACTTTTAGCAGATGCAGTAAACCCCCTTTACACAGAACACGGCACTCATATATACTTTTATCTTTCATAACTTTATGATATATTTATTTTTGATGTATTCGAAGTCTTATTACGGTTTATGTAATATGAAGCCTGTTATAATGAAGCATATAAAATGTCTATTCAACACTACAGACCATGTCGAGATGAAAACCTTTAATGAACATCGAATTAATCTCACCGACTATGATACAGAAAACTGTCGGCGCCATGGTCGTATAGGCTTATAGGCGAGGGGTTGCTTATAATTGTTGGTTTTTTTTAAACGCTAATGATCCTATATGTAAGATGCGGTTCAATATTACTGTGTGACAAGAGATAATCGACCAAAATTGATGCAAAATTCGCCTCTACGATGAGACTCAGACGAGTAGGCGTACACGAAATCTATGTAGAGGAAACAAGAAATATCTTTCAAAAAAGTAGACGGCATAAATTTGCCAGCAAATAAGCAGTTACCCTTAAAATAAATATGAGTACATTTTTGACCAATCACAAAGTTCTATTTATTCATTTGTTATTAGTACGAAAACGCAAATCAAAAGTCAGCACATTCAGCTTCGCTGAAAAAGTTTGATACTCAGTCTTGAAACACTTTATATTACACAGCCGTATGTGTAATTTGACTCTCTTTTCATATTTTGTGTCTGTGAATCATTGAAAATTATATGCCTGTAGATATATGTGTAACTTGAAAGTGCAAGGTATGCCTTGCAGTGTTGAACATCTAAACAGCGGCATTGCGAGACTCTCCCTCCCCCTTTTTTACAGGGTGGGAGATTCCCGTTATTTTTAGGAATAACCTCTGTAAGATTTAAGGGATTAAAAGAATTACCAACAAAACATAAAAAAACCCATAGATTCAATATCGCGTAGAACCAATGCATAAACAAAAAAAGTCCGACGATTTTCATTCCATGATTTTTTAGCCCATGTCGTAAACGAAAACCGACTTGATCCCGACTAGGTAAAGTCGTTTTCTTACAAACGACCATCAAGTTAAGAACCAGTGCAGTTAAAAGGCGGTCACAAAATATCAACTCTGGGTGCAACAATTTTACAACCGAAAGAACTTCCCCTTGATAATTTCTCTGAGACATATTCTTTCCCGAACTCTCGTAAGATGGTTTATTTCACAAACCCTACAGAATACTTGTCGAGTTTTCTTTTTAAATTGAAAATGCAATTTTTACTGTCTTCATTTTTTTTTCTGTTGTAGCCGGTTAATACACCACTTTTGTCTCGCTTATTGTCATTTTGTCGTCTGTAATAAAAGATCGAACATTTTGTGAATTAACCTCCATTTACAAGACAAACTATCAATTGGAAAAAAAAAGATTAGTTTGTATTATGAGCGAAAATGTCAATGATCCTGCTTGCCGAGCTGACTTAAGAATAGATCTTCTTTCGAAACGAGGCTATGAAAGAAATCAAAGTGCTGACGCACCGGTGGAAAAAAATCAAAGCGCTGACGCACTGATAGCAGTTTGATGAGTGCCGACGCTATTTTTCGCTGTTGGTAATTATTGACAGGTTGAAACCCAAATGAAAGAACTCATAATTAATACACATTACATAACTACAATTCTCTGTTTTGCTTGGCACATGAGCTGTACTGGTATAGTCATCCTCGCTAGTACGGCGTCATCGATGATACCGCGGTAATCCGAAAAATACCTAATTTGCATACGTTGGGCCACCTATCCACTGTTTACCCCATCAAATCGAAAGCAGAAGGGTTTTTGCATTGCATCAGTTAACCCTTTACCACATAATCCCGACTTTAAATGACCCTGAGAAAGAAGCCTTTTGAAAATATTGTGGAAAAAGGAGAAAATGCTGGTAATCAGCATTTTCTCCTTTTCCCACAATGATTTCTACCCTTCCCAAAACAAATTTTGATTTTTCAGTTACATTTATTTTGTCGTCTGCAAATGCTTTCAATTTCGGCTAGTCTAAAATTTTGTTGTTTGGTAAAGAGTTAAAAAATATCAGATATGTCTTCATTAATGATAAGTTATTTTCAACGTTCACAAATTTCAATAATAATGCACAATTTCCTTCATGTTTTGAAAATAATTACCCCCTATTCTTCATAAAACAGATAATTCATGTTTGACAAGTGAAGGTCGTCTACTGTGACGTCATAGCCCTCCCCAGAAACAAAAGTTACGGTACCTAAATCATTTTCTAAAAATAAAAATTGTTTTTTTAAGATTTTCCAAATTATAGGAGTTAACGCTGTACCATAGTGGACTCCCTTTGGAGCACCTGTTGTCAACATGGTAGCTTGACCTAGATATTTCTGTCTGAAGAACACGACTTAAACTTTGAAACCAACATTTATTGTAACTTTACATGCAACAGTTTATTACAGTATTGGAAAGTAATACATGTGAGTTCTCTCACTTATTGTAAATGTTCGGCGAAAATATGTACCGCGGTACCAGCGAGGACCTTCCTACAGGTGGTGCGCAAAAGCTGAAAATTCCAGTTGAGCTGTTAGAAAATTGTCTTTTCAACTTTATACATCCCAACAATCAATTCTGATTATAACTGTTAGTGCACTGTATGGAACAGTCTGTTAAAATTTTTGTTGGGTGCCAAGATGAGAAAAAGTGCACCAAGATTTTATAAGAACTTCAGTTTGAAGTAATAGTAACTAGCACATTGGTTTAATCCTTTACCACACAATCCTGACTTTTAACGACCTTTAGAAAGAGGCCTTTTGAAAACATTGAGGGAAAAGGAGAAAATGCTGGCAACCGGCATTCTCTCCTTTTCCCACAATATTTTCTACCCTTCCAAAAACAAATTTCAATGTTTGATTCATATTTATTTTGTGGCCTGCAAATGCTTTCAATTTGGACAAGTCTAAAATTTTGTTGTTTGGTAAAGAGTTAAAAATAGCAACAGTTTGTACTTCTAGCTCCTTTAAATCTTTACCACATGACAAAATTTTAGATTGGTCCAAATTGAAAGCATTTACAGAAGACAAATGTGATGCAAAATAAAAATGGCTGATGTGATCATGTGACCATATATCTCGTGTGACCATATATTTTCATGTACTAGAGTTTGTAATTTGTTCATTTCAGGTCTAAAACAGCCAGAGCTGTAATTGCCTTAGATCTATAGGTTATCTATGCTCAAGTAGTACCTTGTATTTAATTGTCTCCAGTAGAAATAAATATACATGTAGAATAGATCTATTTCACTAGATTTAGCTCAGATAAGACTTAACCCTTAGGCTGCTAAGCGTGACTCACTGACCTTTTGCGAACAGTGTAGATCAAGACCAGACTGCACAGAATGTGCAGTCAGATCTTGGATCTACACTGTCCAATACGGAGATATTTTGTTCCTATGGTATATCTTTGAAATAGCAACATCTGGGATTTTACTATCAGCTTCAAAGTTTCATTTCAGTTATTTAGCAGGATAAGGGTTAAAATGTAATAACAGGTTACAATTATTTTTTTAAATAGCACCCTGATCGAGACCATACTTTACCTGAAATTGACCATGATACTCATGTCCATGGAGTTACAGTTGGAGCTAGATCTGGAAGGTCAACTGCAGTTTCCTATGTATCAACCAAGAAAACCAAAGACACCAGTTCTGATTCAGTGGCATTACCCAAAACATACACCACAAGAAAAGGAGCTCTTCAGTTATACGTGGCTCCCTTTGATGATGACGATTTGGAAAACGATGAAGAGTATGACAGATATGCATTACGTCCTGAATATCGGATCAAACATACAGCTGGCCAGGAACTTATTGACTTAAGTTTAAAACTTGGAACAATGGGACGATTAGCTATGTCAGTATTAAATTTTGGTGATCAGGTAAGTAATTAGTATTATATCAATGGTTTGGACAATAAAAGTCAAATAGTAAATGATCAGAATGTCAAAATCACAATGTATGAAGGAAAAATTAGGATTTAGATATAGATTATTTTTCAACAAAGGTTAGTTGAACTTGTGGCTGTGGAACATGATATAGCTGCCATCAGAAAATATACATGTGGATGTACACTTTGAAGGGTACATTTACTGAGTGCACTGGAGAGTACTAGACTACAAAGGAATTGGTAGATAAAAGATATATGAGCTATGCTTTGGCAAAAAGGGGGCTTAATGCATCTCTGTGACGCATTATACAAAACAAGTCATCACATAACCATGGATTAATAAAATCTATTTTTTCTAACAACTAATGAAATCATGAGGTAAACTGGTCCTTGGGCGTGCACAAAATTGACTAGTAGTGAAAAGTTTCACCCAAGGTCAGCCTGCGCAATCTGCGCAGGCTGACATGGGTCGATACTTTTCGCAGATTCATCAAGCACCCTTTTTACAGAGCATGGCTCATAGTTTTAAACTTTCATTTTACAATCAAATTGTACTCAAACTGTTCTCTACAGTCTCCTGTAAGTTGTATAAAAAAACGTCAGAATTGGTATTGTAAAGTTCCTCATACAGTGAATGAAATTGACATGTCCAGTCATTATGAATCTTCCAAAATATATTTGAACCTGACAGGCTTTCTAAGGCTTACTGTGAAGATGACAAAATTTTTGACTTGTCCCAATTGAAAGTATTTGCACACAACAAAATGAATGTGACTCAAAAGTGGAACTTTGTGTTTGGAAAGGTAGAAAATATTGAGGGTAAAAGAGAAAATGCTGGTAACCCGCATTTTCTCCTTTTCCACAATGTTTCAGAAGTCTTCTTCTTTAGGGTCATTAATACCCAAATTATTTAGGACAGGATTAAAACTTTTCAATTTGGAAATTTTGTATTTAGTGTCAGCTGTGAGTCCTTGAATAAAAATTTATGATATTAAAGTTGCAGATTTGCTTAACCCATTCCCAAAATTTTAGACTCTTCAAAATTGAAAACATCTGCAGACGACAAAGTTGAAAGTGGTACAAATGAACTTAATATTTTTGGACAGGATAGAACAGATTTTGGAAAAGGAGAAAATGCTGGTTACCAGCATTTTCTCCTTATCCAATAATTTTTTCAAAGGTCTTCTCTTTCAGGGTTGATAAAACCGGGAACTGTTGGTAAAGATTTAAATTATAAACTTGTGTGAGCGATAAAGGGCTGTCATGACCCTCTTTCGACCCCCCCCCCCCCCCCGCCCCCCAACTTGCTTGTCAAAATTTTGCAGGAGTATGATAAAGAGCAAAGCAGTATCTCTGATGCAAAGAACAAGGCGTTTTTGAAGTTTCTACATAGCATTGATGAACAGAACATACAGAATCCGTACATTGACAACTCACTGCGACCTGGCGGAGATTTGAATACCTATTTGCAAGAACTACGATCGAGCTCTAGGTATAAATAAATCCAACTTTATATTCTTTAATCTAAATTTTGAGGTTATTTAGTCCAGAATGTCTCCATTATGCACACAGTATAGATCGAACATTTTGTGTAGTCTGATCCTGACCAACACTGACTGCTAAGGTAGCTATAGTGATGAAATGCACTTTAACCCTATACCACACAATCCCAACTTTAAAATACTCTGAGGAAGAAGGCTTTTGAAAACATTGTGGGAAAAGGAGAAAATGCTGATACAAATTTCCCTTCTGTAAACAAATTGCAATGTTTGTGTCTTGCTTAATTTGTGGTCTGCAAATGCTCTCAGTTTGGACAACTCTAAAATTTTGTTGTTTGGTAAAGAGTTCAGGTTTAATGGTTTTTTACAAGGAATGTCAACTTTTAACAAAAAGTGTATTTGAGGATAATTGATGTCAAGCAGTGTAATTGAAGATAATTTATAATAGTGATAGTTATTCATTGTCATTTATCCATTCAAATTCTCACAATGGCCAAAACTGTTTAATATTACAAACATTACTTTTTTCTCATTATTCTACCTGCCCATAGATTTAGTTCATATATTGGTCATTTAACGATTTTGCTGCAAAGTAAATGGATTTGACTTTTACTGAGATCTTTAAGTGATTTTTAATTTCAAATGAAGCTTTTTTGGTCATAGACTAGCATCAGGTTGTGGACAGTGTAGATCAAAGATCACACTGCGCATTCAGTGAAAAAAGAATTAAAGGCACTCTCAATATGCAGAAGTTTGAGAAATACGTGGAAAATACCGGTATGAACTCCTTACCTCACGAAAAAATTTAGACTTTCCCAAATTGAAAGGATTTTCAGACAACAAATTGAATGAGGTTCAAATAATAAGATTTTTTCCATAAAAGGATAGAAAACATGGTGGGGAAAGGAGAAAATGCTGGTTAAAAGCATTTTCTCTTTTTCCCACAATGTTTTCAAAGCCATTCTTGCTCAAGGTCTTTAAAGCACAAGATTACATGTATGTGGTAAAGGGTTGACTCTTTACCAAACAATCCCAAGTCTTAATGATCCCATGGAAGAGGCCTTTCGAAAACATTATGGGAAAAGGAGAAAATGCTGGTTACCAGCATTTTCTCCTTTTCCCACAATGATTTTTTACCCTATCAAAGATGGAAATCATCGTTTGATCTACATTCAATTGGGCATCTGCAAAGTGCTTCCAAGTTGGACCAGTCTAAAAATTTTGTCGTTTGATAAAGAGTTACAAGACCTGCCTTGGTAGCTCAGTGCCTAGCATATCAGACTAGTGACCTGGCGGTTTTTAGTTCAATACCCAGTAATTTTTTGCGTTCAGCTCTGATGCATGTGAGAAAGTAGTCAGTGACTTGGAAAGTAAGTTGTGTCAGTGCTGATGTGAGAAAGCCAGGAAACACATGCATGAGTGCACTGACCGCCGTGATATATTTAAGGTGTTAAAACAGCGTTAAAGTCCAATTCAAATAAAAGAAAGAGTTGAAAGAAAAAAAGGTTCTATATTATTGATTTATAGATCTAGTTCAGTGTGTATTGAAGTGTAGTTTATTGTTTAGTTAATTGAGAGTAATGACACTTCTCTCTTTTCAATTCTTCAATAGAATGGGCTTGTGACAGAACTGATAACTATTGTTAGACTGTGAATTGCATCTATGGTATAGCTCAGTCGGTAGCGTACAGGACTTGAGGACAGGGTGTAACGGTGTTGCTGGTTTGATCCCCAGCTCGGCCAATTTCTTTCTGAGGATTGATGATAGTCACTGTGACAGGATTCACAGCTGATCATTGTTTCGGCTATGTGGGAAAACAGCCAGTGGCTCAGAAAGAATATTATGCAGAGTACTGGTAAAAAGATACTCTAGAAAAATATGGATAGGTCCACTGGCAGCTGCGATGTAACTGAAATAATGTTGAAAACGGCATTAAACACCATACAATCTTTATCAATCAATCTATGGTATAGTACCAAGTCAGAGTATTACATGTGATTGTGTGTATATATATACATGTACATAATTGTGTCCTTTTTCTTTAACACTAAGGTTGCTAAGTGTGACTCAAGGACTTGTTGTGGATAGTGTAGATCAAGATTAGACTGCACAGAACTTGCAGTCTGATCTTGGATCAAGACTGTCCGATAAGGAGATATCAGTCCCTATAAACATCTTTGAAATAGAAGAATTTGGGTTTTTATTGTCAGCTTGAAAGTGTCGTTTCATTTACCTAGCAGGATAAAGGGTAATCTGTTTTATATTACTTTGACTGTCTTGCCTGAGGACACTCCCACAAAAAACCTAGTGCATCCAGTAAGGCCTGATTGCAGGACCTCTAGGTTACAAGTTCTACACTGTACAACTTAACCAGCATTTTCTCCTTTTCCAACAGTGTTTTCTATCCTTTAAAAAAACAAATTTAAATTCTCTAGTCACATTCATTTTGTCGTCTGCAAATGCTTTCAATTTGGACAAGTCTAAGATTTGATTTTTTAGTAAAGACTTACCCCTTTACCACACTACCCTGAGTTTCAATGACCCTGAGAAGTAGGCCTTTTGAAAACATTGAGGGAAAAGGAGAAAATGCTGGTAATCAGCATTTTCTCCTTTTCCCACAATGTTTTCTAGACTATCTGATATAAATCCCATCATTTGTGCCATATAAATTTCGTTGTCTGTAAGTGCTTTTAAATTAGACCCATCTAAAATTTTTGTCGTTTGGTAAATGGTTAATATCAATATTTTACCAGTACGTATCAAGGGTCATTCGTTGCGTGTTTGCTTAACTTATTAAAATCTGTTGACACGAGGAACCTATATTGGAAAGCCATTTCTGTTTGTCAACTGCGGAACGAAATAGCTCTTCAGTCTTGTTGGAAATTGAAAATTAATTCTTTCTATAAGCCACTGTTTGTATAGAGTTTAATATTTATGGTCAATATATCTTAGAAGGGTTATATGAAAAAACCTTTATCACATATTCTCAAGTTTTAACAACCCTGAAGAAGTCAGCTTTTAAAAACATTGTGGGAACAGGACAATTGATTTGATTGATTGATTGATTGTACGGTGTTTAACACCATTTTCAACATTATTTCAGTTATATCGCAGTGGCCATTGCATCTATCCATGCTTTCCTGGAGTTTCTTTTACCAGTACTCTGCACAATATTCTTTCCAAGCCACTGGCTGCTTTCCCACATAACCATTGTCCAAACAATTATCAGCAGGGAGAGAGGAATGAATCCTGTTGCAATGACTATCATCAATCCTCGGAAAGAAATTGACTGAGCCTGGTAACCAGCGTTTTCTCCTTTCCCACAATGTTTTCTCCCCTGTCGGAGACAAATTTTACAATTTGAGCCACACATAATTTGTCATCTGCAAAACCTTTCAATTTCGAACAGATTTAAATTTTGTCGTTTGGTATTGAGAGTTAAGTTGTTCCATTATTTTTTCCAGCTTACGGAACTATAGCAGAAGCAGTACCTATGTACCAAAGAACAGAGAGTTTCTTGAGTTGCAGGCCTTGCTACGTGACCTTGAAAGTAACAGCTGGCCATCATCATATCAACAAGATGGCTTTAGTGATCGGCAGAGTAGTGGTCAGTTTACAAGACCAGCATCAAGAGTATCGTCCAGAGGGGGGACCCCAGGGTAAGTTGGTTTTACCCTTTTCCACACAATTGCAAGTTTTAATGACCCCGTGGAAGAGGCCTTTTGAAAACATTGTGGGAAATGGAGAAAATGCTGGTAACCTTTACCAGAAGACAAAATTTCAGGCTGTTTCAAAGCGAAAGCATTTGCAGATGACAAATTAAATGTGTCTCAAATGACAGGATTTGTGTTTGAAATGACAGAAAACAAGGTGGCAAAAGGAGAAAATGCTCGTAACCAGCATTTTCTCCATTTCCAACAATGTTTTCTACCCTTTCAAAATTAGATTTCACTTATCAAGCCACAATTAATTTCTCATCTGCAAATGCTTTCATTTTGGACAAGTCTTAAATTTTGTCATACAGTAAAGATTTAATCTTCAACAGACGACAAAATTTTAGATAATCGAAAGCATCAAAGTTTGCAGATGACAAATTAAATCCCTACCTAACGACAAAATTTGAGTCTTGTCAGTATTTTGCAGACAACAAAAGAAGTGTGGCTGGTGTGTTTGTTTCTCTGAAAGGTTAGAAAACATTGTTGGAAAAGAAGAAAATACTGGTTACGAGCATTTTCTCCTTTTGCCACATTGTTTTCTGTCATTTCAAACACAAATCCTGTCATTTGAGACACATTTAATTTGTCATCTGCAAATGCTTTCGCTTTGAAACAGCCTGAAATTTTGTCTTCTGGTAAAGGTTTTAATTACAGTAATATCAGTTAAGGATCATTATATTTTATTGATTATGTTTCTCTTCTTAGATTTCACTTTTTTTTCTTCCCTTTTCAGAATGAAGTAGATCTTTTTACTTTTGAAATAAGCTATGCACACTCCCACATAATGTAAGTGAGCCATGCTCTGTGAAAAGGGGGCTTAATGCATCTGCAAAAAGTATCGATTGATTGATTGATTGTATGGTGTTTTCAACATTATTTCAGTTATATCACGGTGGCCAGTGCACCTGTCAATGCTTTCCTGGAGTTTCTTTTACTTGAGTACTCCATACAATATTCTTTCCAAGCCTTTGGCCACTTTCCCACGTAACCATCATCGAAATAATATTTAGTGGTGGGAGAGGAATGAATCCTGTCGCAATGACTATCATCAATATTTGGACAGAAATGTGCCAAGCCAGGGATCGAACCCACGACCCCCAGTTCTCAAGTCTTGCATGCTACCGGCTGAGTTACCGGGGCTCAGCACAAAAAGTATCGACCAAGGTAAACCTAAGCAGTCAGCGCAGGCTAACCTTGGCCAGTACTTTTTACTATAGGTCAATTATCTGAACCTCAAGGGCTGTTGTACCTCATAATTCAGTCGGTTGTTGTACAAAATGGATTTTATGGATCCTTAATACTGTGATGATTTGCATGGTATCATACTACATGGATATGCATTAAACCCCCTTTTGTCAGAGCTTGGCTCTATTCTTTTATATTGCTTTTTATTCATTGAAATTTTTCTGTAGTTATTTCCATGCAACATTGTATTGCTTAAGACCTTATTGCTTTTTTGTGACTGACTGCCTTAATAAACCTGAGTTGAGAGTATTCTATCAATGAATTTTCATGTTATTTCCTCTCTGACATATAGGATACTTTATTGACTTGTTTATGCTTTACCAAAGAATCCTGTGTTTTAACAACCCTGTGGAAGATGTTTTTTGAAAATATTGTAGAAAAAAGAGAAATTGCTGGAATCCAGCATTTTTCTCCTCTACCCACAATGCCTTCTACTCTTTCGAAGTAAATTTTGTTGACCCTTTACCACACAATCTAGACTTTTGATGACCCTTAGAGAGAAAGCTTTTGAAAACATTGTGGGAAAAGGAGAAAATGCTGATAACCAGCATTTTCTTCTTTTGCCACAATGTTTTCTACCCTTCCAAGATTAAATATCAATTTTAGAGTCACATTTAATTTGTTAACGGCAAATGCTTTGAATTTTGGCAAGTGTAAAATTTTGTCGTTTGGTAAAGGGTTAAGATAAATTCCACCATTTGATTAATTGATTGATTGATTGTATAGTGTTTAACACCGTTTTCAACATTGTTTCAGTTATATCGCGGTGGCCAGTGCACCCATCCATGCTTTCCTGGAGTCTCTTTTACCAGTACTCTACACAATTTTCTTTTCAAGCCACTGGCTGCTTTCCCACATAACCATCATTGAAACAATGATCAGCAGTGAGAGAGGAGTGAATCCTGTCGCAATGACTATCATCAATCTTTGGAATCCACCGTTTGAGGCATACATTGTATTCAATTTGTCATCTGTAATTGCTTTCAATTTGGTTGGTCGAATTACATTTATTTATCCTTGCCACTGATTGCCCATATGGTTGATGCCACCAGAGGGCTGTTAATTATGTTACGGGGGATAGCACAGGATACAGAACTAAACCCATCCTAAGTTATGCCTGGTTCTTTAACATGCTTGGTGTATAGCAATGTCACACGGGACCTCCGTTTTACATCTCATCCAAAGGCTATTTGTAATTTTAGATGGCCAGCCATGGGGCTTAAACCCACATCCTCTAGTGGCCCAAGTGGCATTTACGAGTCCTATGTTCTACTACTTGAGCTATTTAGGCTGGTCAATTTCTTTTTGTACAAGTCTGAAAATATTGTTGTATGATAAAGAGTTGATTAATGTAGTGGAAACAGAATGATTGTTCTATATTGATCTCATTCATTATGGCAATAAAAACACTTTTCGTTCATCACTTGACTTGAGTTGCTAGGTTCCAATTTCCGGCAAAAATGAGAGCCGAATAAACCCTTTACTACACAATCCTGAGTTTTAACAGCCATGAGGAAGAAGGCTTTTGAAAACATTTTGGTAAAAGGAGAAAATGCTGGTAACCAGCATTTTCTCCTTTTCCCAAAATGTTTTCTAATCATTCAAACACAAATCCTAAAATTCAATCAATAGTTGATTTGTCATCTGCAATGTCTTCGGAAATTGAATGGTGTAAAATTATTTCCTGTGGTAAAGGGTTTATGAGCAAGACGTTGGTTGATTGATTGATTGATTGATTGATTAAAGGTTGTTTTGTGCAGCTTTCATTATGTCTTTGCAATAGCTCACATATTCATGTATCTCCTTGGTTTCAACAGTACTAGGCTAGGGCTCTGAGGTGTCTTGTCCAAGGACACTTTCACAAAAAAACCTGGTGCTTCAAGTCAGGATCAAATGCGAAGTCAGGTTACATATGCTAGACTGTTACACTGAGCCATATAGGACCTCGTAAGATATTGAAGACATTACTAGGCATGGGCAATAAAGTGTCTTGCGCAAGGACACTCTCAAGAAAAAAAACAGTACTTTGAGTGAGGATCGAATGTGGGGTCTCCAGTTTCGTATCCTACCCTGTGCCACTGAGCCATGCAGGACACCACAAGATATTGAAGACAAAATTGGGAAAAAAAATTGTTTAACTCCTTACCACACAATCCGGACTTTATAAACCATTGTGGGAAAAGGAGAAAAAGCAGGTAACCAGCATTTTCTCCTTTTCCCAAAATGTTTTCTACCCTTCCCAAAGCAAATTTCAATTTTTGAGTCACATTTATTTTGTCCTCTGCAAATGCTTTTAACTTGAAAGTTTTATCTTTTTACGTGCGTGTAGTGTAGAGTTTCGATAATTTCCAAGGTTTCAGATTTGAGTATCATCTACGTGTACTTGTCGTTAACAGTACTGTTCAAATTATCTCTGATGTCATTTTTCTCACTCAAGAGACATGTATGAAAAACTTGAATGATCTTGATTTTTGGAACCACGGGGCCTTACAATTTATCATAATCTGTTGATCTTTTAACACTTTACTGAATGAAAAAAAATTTGGATTCAACCAAATTGAAAGCATTTGCAGACGACAAAATAAATGTAGCTCAAGTGGTGATTTCTGTCTTTGATAAGGTAGAAAACATTGTGGGGAAAGGAGACCAGCATTTTCTCCTTTTCCCACAATATTTTCAAAAGCCACCTTCAGTGTCGTTAAAACTCAAGATCGTGTGGTAAAGTGTTAACCCACAAAGCGCTGGAACAGACTTACCATAAATTGTTTTTGTGGAAATTGTAGAACAATATCTTGGACCTATACTTTCCACCACTTTGGTTGTCTTTATGCCTGTCTGTCTGTCCTTCTCTCTCTTTCTGTGTATGTGTCTGTCTGTCTGAGACGTGTATGGAAAACTGAAAGATCTTGGTTTTGGGAATCTCAAGGCCTTCCAATTTATCATAATCTATTGATCTTTTAAAGTGGGTTATTCAGTTTTTAATAATCCAAACTAAAAATGATTTCTCACTGAATTAAGTATGGCAGTAACTGGTAAACCTTCAGTAAAGAAGTAAGATGTAAGACAAAAATATTTTTCAGAGGTATTTCCTTAATGGGCTATTTAGCTACTTTTCATATTTTTAGATTTACCACTGGAATTTCACAGGTTTTTTGATATAATTATATTGTTATCAATAACATGTGAAAATTATGTGGGATCATATTAAAATAAGGATGATTAATTATCATAATGAATGATGATATATGCCTTTGACTGGGTACAACAAATTGTAGGAAAGGAGAAAATGCTTGTTACCAGCATTTTCTCTTTTTCCCACAATGCTTTCAAAAGCCTTTTTCCTGTGGCACTGATTATTTAAAACACTCATTTCTTGAAATTACCTGAAATGACCTTTAAATTCGTTTTATGAATGTGTATGATACGAAGTGCATGAGTATGCACAAGGAATGAATAAAATCTTGAAATCTCTTGTATTATGTAAAAGCATTATGGTGTTTGAAATGCGAGATACATGTACCGGTATATACCATCCGTTATATCTTTAAATCTCTACAGACGAAAACAATAATATTGAGAAATTTTGGCTGATCCAGGAGGGCCAGAAGCCTGATCTAAAGGGGGAAATATATTTTAAGATTAGGATAAGTGAATTTACATATTTTAATTCAGACATAATCCCCCAAATCAATAACTGCACCACGATAATATATATATGTGTATATTTTATAACACTTACAAGGGAGTGAAAATGACCAGGGACCAGCTGAAAATACTTTAACTTGCAATTATTGTTTAGGAGGGTTTGGAGTATTATCCTGAGATGGGAGGGAAGGGCAACCCTTTCAACCTTTTTTTATGAAAGGGTAGAAAACATGGGGGGGGGGATAATAAGAAAATGTAACCATAATTTTTACCTTTTCCGACAATGTTTTTAAAAGCCTTCTTCCTAGTTAGGGCTGTTAAAACACTGGATCATATTAACAAAGGTTACCCTTTACAAAATGACAAAATTTTACACTTGTTTGGAAAGTGCTTGCACAGAACCATTTAAATGTCGCTAAAATTATTGGATATGTCTGTGAAAGGACAGAAAACATTGTGGGAAATGGAAATGCTGGTAACTTAAAAGAAGAAGATGCCAGTTACCAGCATTTTTTCTCTTTCTATAATGTTTTCAAAAGCCTTCTCTGAGAGGGTCATTAAAATTGGAGACCATGACATAAAAGGTTAAAGGGGGATTTTTAAATTTTGACCAATCCTGAAAACTTCAGTAATACTGGAACAGAGGAGAAAAAATTTAGTATGTGTGAAGAGGGTATGCATCATTTTAACCCTCTACCAAACAATTCATGGTTTTAATGACCCTGAAGATATAGGCTTTTGAAAATATTGTGGGAAAAGGAGAAAATGCTAGCATCCAGCATTTTCTCTTTTTACCCACAATGTTTTCTAGCCTTCCATAGACAAATCCCATCATTTGAGCAGCGTAACATTTGTTATCTACAACTGCTTTGAATTGAGACAATTTTAGAATTTTGTCGTTTGGGAAAGAGTTAAAGAAATTATACCATTTGAGGGAAAAGAATTCTTGCCATTTTGTTTCATATTTATTGATGCTTTAGAAATATTTGCATAACTGAATTTAGTCTTAATATATTTTTTAAGTTTCGTTTGATAATAAAAATCTAATGGCCCCCTTTAAGTCTATGGCACACCAACCCGAGTTTTAATGACCCTGAAGAAAACTAGGCTTTTTGAAAACATTGTGGGAAAAGGAGAAAATGCATTTTTCCTCTTCCCACATTGTTTTCAACCCTATCAAAGACAAAATTAATTATTTGAGTTACATTTACTTTATCATCTGCACATGCTTTCAATTTGGTCTAGTCCAAAATTTTGTTTGGTAAAGAGTTAAAAGTCAAGTTTTAGAGATACAACAGGGTTATCAGGAGAGGAGAAATGCCCTTGCAGGTTTATTGATAATCTCTCTCACAGATTTTCATATTGATTAGCTCTTATAACAGTGATAAAATCTGTCAATCCTACAACCTTTCCCAAATGACAAAGTTTTAAACAAGTCTTTTACAACATAACAAAATTCTGGACTTGTCCAACTACATGTAGAAAGTATAGGCAAATGCCAAATTAAATGGGCTTAAAATTAAGGAAGTTGCCTTTAATAGGGTAGCAAACAATGTAAGAAAAGTAGGAAATGCTGGTTACCAGCATTTTCTCCTTTTCACACAACATTCATAAATCTTTTACCCTACAATCCATAGTTTTAACAGCCCAGAGAAAGAAGCCTTTTAACTCTTTACTACACAACAAAATTTTAGACTTGTCCAAATACAAAGCATATACAGTGGCCAAATCAAGGTAAGTCAAATTATGAAACTTACCTTTACTTGAAGAGAATACATTGTGGGAAAAGGAGAAAATGCTGCTTACCAGCTTTTTCTCCTTTTCCCACAATATTTTCAAAAGCTTTCTCTCTCAAGGTCCTTTAAACTAAGGATCGTGTGGTAAAGGGTTAAAAACGTAGTGTGAAAAGGAGAAAATTGTCTCTTACAGGGTTATTAAAACTCAGCATTTTGTGGTAAAGGGTTAAACCTTTACTAAACAGTCACAATTGTTAACGACCACTGGAAACCAGGCTTTTGAAAATATTGTGGGAAAAGGAGAACCAGCATTTTCTCCTTTTCCAACCAGTCTAAAATTTTGTCATTTGGTAAAAGGTTCAACTCTTTACCAAACGACAAAATTTTAGACTGGTCCAAATTGAAAGCATTTGCAGACGACAAAACAAATGTGACGAAAGAATTGAAATTTGTTTTAGGAAGGGAAGAAAACATTGTGGGAAAAGGAGAAAATGCTGGTTACCAGCATTTTCTCCTTTTCCTACAATGTTTTCAAAAGGCTTCTTTCCCAGGGTCGTTAAAACTCAGGATTGTGTGGTAAAGGGTTAAACAAGATCTGAGTTTAATGTCCTTTCTCAAAGTATTTCCAGACGACACATGAATGTGACTCAAATGATGGATTTTGCCTGTGATAGGGTAGAAAACCAGCATTCTCTGGTTTTCCCACGATGTTTTCTACCGCATCATAAACAAAATCCATCATTTGAGTCACATTTGATTTGTCATCTGCAAAGTTAATGGTTGAATTAGGACAAGTCTAAAGTTTTGTCTGTTTTTGAAGAGTGAATGGATTATTCAATATTGATAACAAATTTTTAGTGTGAGTTTAGTTGAAGAAAGGTACACCTTTCATATGAAAATTTAAGTCTTTACCAGATGATAAAATTTTAGACTTGTCCAAATTAGTAGTTGTTGCAGAAACAAATCAAATGTAGCTAAATTGATGATTTTTTTCTCTAAAAGGCGGTAAAACATTGTTTGGAAAGAAGAAAGTGCTGTTTACTAGCAATTTCTCCTTTTCCTCTTAATATTTTCCAAAAGCCTACTTCAATTTTAGACTTGTCAGAATTAAAAGTATTTGCAGACCACAAATTAAATGTGGCTAAATTGATGATTTTTGTCTCTAAAAGGCGAGAAAACATTGTTTGGAAAGCAGAAAATGCTGGTTACCAGCAATTTCTCTTTTTCCCCTAGATATTTTAAAAGCCTCTTTCCTGATGGTTATTTAAGATAATTAAGCTTAAAATAAGGATACTGATCACTGAAATTAATAGGCTGCATAGGCGTAGCCGGGATTAAAATATCTATATGCACAGTGAGCTGTGTGACGATGTTTGCTCCACAGCATGATGTCACATAAAACCTCACATTTCACTAGTATTGTAAAGCATAGAGGAATTCCCTAGTTATCAGTGCATCAGTTTAGCCCATCTATTTATATGTAGTTTGAAAAGGTTCTTAGAATCTAGAGCAAAATCAATGCATAGGCTATGATAACTGTGATTTACAACTTCACAGATTTTTTGTATGCGTGTGCATATTGTGAGTAATGGGCGCTACGCTCTTTGGCTGTATAACTCTTGTATACTCATTATAACTATTGCAACATTTTAGAATAGACAAAGGCAGTTTTTACTTTCAAAACAAAGATCTCAAGATGACCAATAAAGGATTGATAAAGTCCTCTTGCTTTTTTCTTGCAGACTGCCTTCCACACCACGATCAAGTTACAGAGTCTTATCATCGAAACAACTGACAGCATCATTGAAGTCCACAAGTTATCTAGGACGTCCTTCATCACAGTGTAAGAACTCGTAACACGTCTGTTCAGTTTTTATAGCATGGCATTTTCTGCATGCATGCTTTTGTGTGTGTCACTTAGGAGACTTTTGCTAAATATTCTTGGATGAATTATAAACCTGACCTTTACATGATTCCCTCATTTCATATTTATAGAAAAATCTGTCGTCTTGACTATAAAGCAGGATGTTTTCAGAAATATTAACGTTTTGCTACGCAACAAAAGTTCAGACTAATCTTAACTATTTACCACACAACAAAATTTTAGGCTAGTTTAAATTGAAAGCATTTGCAGACGACAAAATAAAGGTGACTTAGAGACTGAATTTTCTGTTCAGACGTATAGAAAACATTGTGGGAAAAGGAGAAAATGCTGGTTACCAGCATTTTCTCTTTTTCCCACATTGTTTTCAAAAGCTTTTGTCCATATTGGTTGTTTAAAGTCAGGATTGTGGGGTAAAGTTTTAAATGAAAACATTCACAGATGACAAATTTCATGTGGCTATTATGGTGGGATTGTCTTAACCCTTTACCACACAGTCCCGACTTTTAAAGACTCTTAGAAAAAAGCCTTTTGAAAATATTGTGGGAAAAGGAGAAAATACTGGTAACCAGCATTTTCTCCTTTTTCCACAATGTTTTCTACTCTTTCTCAGCCAAATCTCATGATCATAGCCACATTTAAATTGTCATCTGCAAATGCTTTAAATTTGGGCTACACCAAAATTTTGTCCTTTGGTAAAGGGTTTAAAAAAGGTTACATGCGTTGTTGGAGAAAAAGGGTAAATGCTAGATATCAGCTGTTCCGCTTTTTCCGACACTTTTGCTTTTTCAGGGATTTTTTAAGAGAAATGTTTAGTTTTGATTTTATATTAACATTTACGATTATCTGTAGTTTCAGTGAATGATGACGACGATATACAATCTGACATTGATTATAGCCTACATAGTGTTACATCTGCTGGGTTCGGTAAGAAACCATGGACTCCTGAAAACTCTACAGATGAACTGCTTATCGATAAATTCTTTAGAGGTTCCAGTGATGACTGGGAAACAGATGAGGGTAATAAACGTAGAAGGTTTAAGGAGCGATCTTTTGTTACTGGATCGGAACTTTTAAGTCAAGGTAGAAATTCTCAGAGAGGTGATGGTAAACACTGTGATGTTAAATGTAAAGGTGAAGGGTTTGCACAAAGCACAGGTCAAGTTATGAACCAAATAACTGAAGAAGCTCAAGAAGAAGGAAAGAAAGAGAAGCATGTTATGTATACAGATGTGAAGATGGACAATGGGCATTGGACTGAACATGTCGCACACATTCAGCAAACGGATGAGGCATTAAATAGAATTTCAAATACAGGTATTGCAAATGGACATAAAACTTGTGGTAATAAAACACAAAACAAACACTATAAAGATAGAGAATTTGTTGACTTTGAGCACAGAAATGATGTTTCAGATAGCTCAGCATCAGGTGATTCAGGTGTTAAACATGTCCCTGCAGTTATTTCACTCCAGTCTTTCAATAAACAAAAGCAGAATACCGCAACAAATAGGAATGGTCTGTTATTTAAGAAACGCAAGTCTTTGTCTGCTGCAATAGCATTTGACCCAGAAAAGTTAAAGCATGCAGTGCAAGGTCCAAGAAATAGACCTAAGAGCAGTCATGCAGAAAAAACTCATCCATTCTTGTTGAAGGATGAAACAGAAGGAAATAGCGGTTTGCCAAGACAACATAACTTGTTATATTCCAGTACTTTTACACCTTCCATGACAAATTGGTCAACCATGGAGGCTGAAACAGAACCTGCAATTTCAAATATAGCAAAGAATGAACATCAAGTAGATGATAATGATGCTGCATTCTATCCTCAAAAACAAGAAACTGAGATGAATCCAGACATGTACCAAGATGAAACTGTTGAAAATGAAATATTTGATGATTATGATGAGGTCATCCAGGAAGAGGCCTTGCTGAGAGATATCAAAGAGTGCAATGAAGAGGTTGAAAAAATTGAAGCAAAGGCAGATGTTGCTGGTACTGATTCTGATTCTGACTCAGGAACTTATGTAGATGAGCATTTAATACAGGAACTGGTAGAAGCTGAAGAAAAAGTGAATGATACATCAAATGAGATTGAGGAAAAAGACAATTCAAATGAAACAAATGAAGCAGATGTGATGATAAACAGTGATAAGAGAGAAAATGAAACAGAAAACTTTGAAGTAGTACAACCAGAGGAACTAGAAGAACCAGAAGAAACAACTAACTTTGAAACAGATGATAACAACAAGGACGAAGGTTTGTAGCAAATCTAGAAAATATATATACATGTAAATCATAACAATGTGAAACATGTTGATATGAACTATTCCCAACAGATATTACAAAGTAAAAGATGCAAATAGGAGACTGGATAATTAATTGATTACTAGTATTAGAAACATTTCTTTATCTTTATGCAAACTTTAATACTGGTATTTAGTGCCAGAAGCTTGTCAGCTTTCATCTACTCTTTTCGATATGAAAGTAACCAGTAAAAAGTCAGAAAATGAAGAGGGAAACTACAGCAGGATTATTTACCCTTTGAATAGAACATACTGGTCATATATCAACCTTGTTTGGGAAGCTTGATGTACAACTGAATTTGTCTTACCAAATTATTGATGCAGCTAGCATGAGGTGAAACAGAAGATGAAATTCTTTGAGATTTTTTGCATGTGCATGTGTGTTGTTTTTGTAGTACATGACATGTATGTACTATTGATCTTTTGAGATGCACTTTTTTAAATACTTTCTAGGTTACTGTGATAGGTTTGCATGATTTTTTTTTTGTGTTTCATTTGTTTTACAAATTGGGGGTGGCTTTGACTTGCAATTTTACATTTTCATTCTTTCACCATTTTGACTCTTTGCTTATGGTAATGTGTTTAAAGGTTTTATTTCTTACACAGAAAAGGACATTCCTTGTGATGACATCAAAAGCTGAATCCTTCAGATAACGCATGCATGAAGGCATTAGTCTGTCATATTAACATTTTTATTTAGAAAAAATCTATTATATTATTTTTTAAATTTTTTATTGCTGTAAAACTGTCAGTCTCTACTGACCCACTGGGCCTACAAAAAGTGAAACAATTTAACTCTTTTTCTTTCATGAAAAAATGTGGATATAATTTCTAAAATCTTTTCTGTGGATAATTTTATGGGCTGTTTGAAGTAGGCTGTTTTTCGAACACCTTTATAGTTGTCTGTATTGGAATAAAAAGTGTGGGTGGCGCAAAACAACCGTTTATAGTTCCAAGGTTTAATTCAAGGTTTCAGTGAAATAAAGTTGAAAGATTTGAAGAAGTCCAAGACTCTGTATGATACTATCTCAGTTATGGAAACAAAAAAACAAACAATTAACCAAGAAAAACCCACAAAGTATACAAAAAATGTGTCAAATTTTCTTACAGGTATTTTTGGTATTAGATGAATTGGTGTGGGGTATTTGCTCAAAAGATATAATAAAAACAGTATATGAGTATAAATTCAGTATGCCCATTTCATGACTGATTATTTGGCATGGATTGTCACTTTTTCCACTATTGCATAACTAATATGACATAAATGCAACATAATGAGACTTAAACCTTACTGTTGCTTTAACAACACTCTATTGTTCATCAGTGTTTAAAAAAAAGTAGGAGCATTTGATACATGAGTATTACCTTTCCTTTTCAAATTTTATAGCAGATTGAAATGACAATGCATAGAGTAATTTTTTTAAGCCCTTATATTGTATAAATCTTTTGTACATGCATGTGCATGTATTTCCATTAAGTGATTTCAATTCAAGACTGTGAGGTTTTTAAACAAAGAGTACAGATTCATATTTTTCCTTCTTTTTCTTTTTAATTCCTTGATTAAACTAACCCAATTTTCTTTTTAGATCTTGAATAATACATAATTTATTTTAAATGTTCGTTAAATATTTGAAAATTACATCAATTAGAATGGCATCTACCACAGTGTATGTTGTAGTCATTACTAGTTCCAAGTACGAGAGATATGAACCTCTCTGGAGTAACTTATAACTTTTTATAAATACATTTATTATTGAAGGCTTTTTAAATATGCAGCAAGGCTTATATTCTTCATTTTTTAGAATTTATCAGATGATGCAATTTTTTGTCCATTTTAAATACTTCCAATAAAATTAACCCTGTGTGATATTCATTCAAAACTTGGTATGACATGCTAGATCTGTGAAGCATTACTAGCAAGACAAAAATTATGACAAAACATCATACATGTTTTTTTGTAAATTTATCCCTGTCAGAACTCTAAATATTTTTGCATACTAAGAGGATATAATTATATTTATGACTAGTACTTACAACATTTTTTTCAGTGGATGAGGTTGCTGATGAGCACTCAGATATTCTGTCTAAATCCAATTTGAAATGTAAGTTGACTGCCTATAAATATGATGGCTGTTAAAAAAGTATCAAGAAATGCATCATAACTTTTGAATATTTGAATTATTCATATAAATTTTCAGTTGACAATACTTTTATATGTAATTTTGTTTGTGAAATATTACTAAGCCCTTAACACACAATCTCTAGTTTTAACAACCCTGAAGAAAACAATGCAGTTGGTTACCAGCATTTTTTCCATTTCCTACAGTGTTTTCTACCCTATCAAAGACAGAAATCGTTATTTGAGCTACATTTAATTTGTCATCTGCAAATGCTTTCAATTTTGAACAGTTTAAAATTTTGTCATTTGTTAAAGAATTAATAGAAGTTACTCAGATGAAAGAGACTTGTAATTCTTAATGTCATTTTGGTTAAACAATATTGGAAAAACATAAAAGGTTCAACAGGAGTTTCGGGTTCAAGAGATAGTAAAAGGGAGATAATTCTAACATATACATGTATGTGCTATATGTGAATGATAGAGGAACGTTATTAACCTTTACTACACAATCCCCAGTTGTAACTCCCCTGATGGTGGAGGCTTTTGAAAACAATGTGTTCTACCTATTTCAAAAGCAAATTTTTTAATTGTAACCACATTTACTTTGTTGTTTCCTAATGCCTCAATTTGGACAAGTCTTTAGATGTTAGAGTGGTTCATATCTAAAGCATTCACAGACGACATATTAACTGTGGTTCAAATTGTTAAATTTTGTCCTTCAAAGGATAGAAAACAATGTGGGAAAAGAAAAAAATGCTGGTTACCAGCATTTTCTTCTTTTCCCACAATGTTTTCAAATGTCTTAGTGTTCAATGGTGTTAAAACTCGGGATTGTGTGATAAAGGGTTAAAAACTGTTAGGATCTTCTGATTATCAGCGAGCTCATATTATACTGATGGTTTCAAAGACTTGTGTGCCAAGCCCTGGTAGCTCAGTCAGTAGCATGCAGGACTTGAGCACAGGGGGTCACTAGTTTGATCCCCGGCTTGGCCAATTTCTTTATGAGGATTGATGAGAATCATTGCAATAGGATTCATTCCTCTCTCACCGCTGACCTTTGTTTCCACGATGGTTATGTGGGAAAGCAGCCAGTGGCTTGGAAGAATATTGAGTACTGGTGAAGAAACTCCAGGTAAGCGTGGATAGGTGCACTGGCTTCCGCAATATAATTGAAATAATGTTGAAAATGGTGTTAAACACTATACAATCAATTAAAATTAAACAATCATGGGCCTCTTGTATTATTGACTTATCTACCTTTTTCTTACCTTTGATTTTTCAGTGCTATCCAAATTTTCAACAGATGGAGAATCTACCATGAATGAAGAGTAAGTTGCAAAGACTTTTCTGTTCATAAATTTTTGTTAGCTCCCCTGTTTTCGAAGAAAACCACAAGGTATTTTTGTAGCTCTGGCATGGATATTTTATAATATCTTTGTTATTACTGAAGATATTAACTTCAAACTTGGACAAGTTGTTAACCTTCTTAAGTGGAACCCATACAACAAAGTATTTTTGACACAGTTATGACCCTTTTTCAACTTAAAATTTTCACTGAAAATAAAAAAAATCAAGCAACTGCAGCCATGCTATGCTCTTTTTAACCCTTAATGATAATAATCCAATGATTACAAGGGCTTTTCAAACACTATGGGAAAAGGAGAAAATGCTGGTAATCAGTATTTTCTCCTTTTCCCACAATGTTGTTTACCCTTCGAAAGACATATACCATCATTTCAGCAATCTTTGTCTACGAAAAATTACAAGCAAAAAAAAAAACATTTTTAAGAACTTTTTGTCAGAAATACAAAATTTCATGCTAGTAGATATACATGTGTATATGTTTTTGTGGCACTATACATGGAGCTGTGTTCACAAACTGTTTTAACTCTTATCCTGCCATTTTGGACAAAAGATGTATTTTCCGGAAAGAGTAAAGCAAGATGTGCAGTCTGATCTTGCTCTACCCTCTCTGCTGCTCCATCTGTAAACCCGATTCAGTGTCATTAAACTCAACAAAATATACATCAGTAATTATTATAAATTTAAATTCAGCAAGGTAAGAGTTAAATACTATTCTTCTTCTAAATTGTGAGACAAGCCATCTCATTGATTGATATTTTTTCAACCAATCAGATGGCTGGCCTTTCAATTAGGAATAGAATTGAACCGAGATAGGTTAATAGGTATGGCTACTGCTTTTAGCTCTTTACTACACAATCCCGACTTTTAACGACCCTGAGAAAGAAGCCTTTTGAAACCATTGAAGGAAAAGGAGAAAATGCTGGTTACCAGCATTTTCTCCTTTTCCTACAATGTTTTCTAACCTTCCCATGACAAATTTCAATTTTTGAGCCATACCTACGTTGTCGTCTGCAAATGCTTTCAATTTTGACTTGTCTACAATTTTGTCGTTTGGTAAAAAGTTAAATATACCAAGAAAACAGGATGAATAGTTCTTTTATCAAGCACAGTCAACCTTTATCCTGCTATATAACTAACATGAAACTTTCAAGTCAATAGTAAAAACCCCGTATATTGCTATTTCAAAGGTTTTTTTTGGGAAAAATATATCCTTACCAGGGGTCCTGTTTGGCTCAGTGGTAAAGTGTAGGACTCGTGACCTGGAGGCCCTGGGTTTGAGCCTCACTGGCTCCACTGGGTTTTTCACAGGAGTGTCCATGGACAAGACACTTCAAAGCCCCAGCCTAGTACTGGTGAAACCCAGGAAAACATGAATATGTGAGCTGTCGCAGTGATATGACTGAAATAATGTTGAAAGCGGTGTAAAACACCATTCAAACAAACAAACAAATATCTTTATCAGACAGTGTAGATCCAAGATCAGACTGCACATTCTGTGCAGTCTGATCTTGATCTACATAGTTCACAAAAGGTCACTGAGTCGTGCTTAGCAGCTCTAAGGATTAATACTAACTAATCTTTACTGTTTATTCATATCCAGGGCTGATGATTCCTTATCGGGCATACACAGAGGTATCATGAACTTTATTTATTTCCTTTAGTTTACACTGTGGCTAGTTTTATCGCAGGGCTTGTATGATTTCTCGGTAAAGGTACTACTTGCTTTTTCAGCGTAGCTGAATTTGCTGGATTTTGACCTACTTTTTTGATACTTATAACAAATGAATGAATAGAAATTTCTGATTTGTCAAAAATGTAGACATGTAGACTTTATTTTAAGGGCCCCTGCCTATTTTCTGGCAAATTTATGCCTTCTATATTTTTTAATGATATTTCTTGTTTCAGCAATTTATGAAACAAGAATGCGATCTGTGGCCTTAACCTTTTACCAGACGTCAAAATTTTAGACAGGTCCAAATTGAAAGTATTTGTAGATGACAAAATAATTATGACTCAAAAATAGAAATTCCTCTTGAAAGGCTAGAAACATTGTGGGAAAAGGAGAAAATGCTGGTTACCAGCATTTTCACCTTTTCCCACAATGTTTTCTAAAGATGTCTTCCTTAGGTTTCGTTAAAACTTAGGCCTCTGTGGTAAACAGTTAAACCTGCATAGCTAAAGAGAAATGTGTGCCAATTTACATGACTGTGTTATCTGAAGGGACAGGGTTTATGTATTTTGCATTTGTTTTCTTGATGAAAAATATCTTATTAACTGAAGTAGTAACAAATGAAACAGTTGAGTAAGACCAAGAAATAGTGCTGAAAAAGTGAGATTCAGAATGACTAATTAATATGGCAATATTATCAGGGATGGTGGACAACCATTTCATATTAATAATCTAACAGCCCACATTCATAATAACAGTTTTGACTAATTTGTAAATTTCTAGTAATTTTTGCAAATTATCAACTCATTAGCTATCAGGAAATAATTCAAAATCAGAATTTACTAACTTGTATGATCATGCTGATGGGTCTTTGGTTTGTATTTGCAAAACATATGCTTCCCCTTGAACAGAGAATGCTGCTACTGGAATTAATCTTTGTGCTTGAAGTTTCAATTTTTGAGTCACATTTTTGTTGTATGTAAAATCTTTCAATTTGGACAAGCCTAAAATTTTCTTGTTTGATAAATAGTGAAGACAGCATATCACAAACCTACATTGGCTATTAACTTTGATTCAAAATGGTTTCCTGATTTTTTACTAAATATTCATAAAGCCTTGAAGCTTCTTACAAGATCTTGGACAGTACCATGTAAGTTGTCAAAAATGGTAAGAGCAGGTTATTAGACTTGATTTTACCAGCATGCCATTTTGACCTAGTTTTTGCAATATTTGAAAGTTCCTAAATGTATGCCAGTATGGTTTTTAGCTGCACAGGCCAAAGGCCAATGAGCTCTTGTCTTGGCCATGTGTCCATAGTTTGTGCTTGTGTGTCAACCTCTAAAATCAAATATCAACACATTGACGCAGTTTTTCGACTTGAATTGTCACTGAAAATTAATCTATTTTTTAAAAGCAACCGCAGCCAAGCATTGGTACCCACATGCGGTGCTTTTGTTCATTTAGTTCATTTTGAGCATTGGCTGTTGATTTGGTCCTATGCATAGTGTTTGAATGGTAATCCTTATGAAAAGCAACTTATATGAAACAGAGCAGCTAAAAAGGCTTGCAAGTAGTGATGTTAAGATATTTCTAAAAATACTCTTACTTAAAATCTAACCTGAGTAGACCTAAAAATTCCATCGATAGTCATTAATTTTGGTATCACATAAATTTCTGAAAAGAGACAAATTTTGTGCCTTGCTGTGGAATGATAAATAAGTTTTAGAAAAAATAGACACTTTCGATAATTGAAAATTTTGGACAAAGATTTTTAAATTCTTCATGCACTATTTATTTGAGATTCATGAGAGAAAGCAATATGCTTTTTTCATGTTGAAATCTTATATTTTCTGTCATTCAAAAGTTTACTAGGAGTACAAATAACGACTTGTTCAATTTTAGGAAAAATCTCCAGATATTTATACCCCTGCAAAACGAATGTTTTCGGAGGTATACTGGAATCGGCCTGTCTGTCCGTCCGTCCATGTGTCTGTCCGTCCGTCCGTCCGTCCGTCCGTCCGTGTGTCCGTCTGTGTACAAAATACCAGTAATTTTGTGTCGCGAACTCCTCCTACAGTTTTGCTGCTAATGTATTGAAAGTTTGTTGATACATTGATCGTATACTGAAGTTGTGCAAGACGCAGTTTTCAATCATCTACTCCATATGATTCAAGGGTAATCTCCCCTTGAACTTAGAAAATTTTTTGTTAAATTGCCTGTTTCTGTCAAAGTACTGGCGGGGGTATTAAGTCACATTCAGTGACAGCTCTAGTTATCCCTAACCACACAATTCTGACTTTTATCTGGTCATTTGGAGGAAGCTTTTTGAAAAGGCTGACCTGGGTCGATGCATTAAGCCCCCTTTTCACAGAGCATGGCTCAAATATATGTGATGCATTATACCAAGCAAGTCATCACATAATTATGGATCCATGAAATCCATTATGTCTAACAACAGACTGAATCATGAAGTAGAATGTTCCTTTTACTTACAGAAGGTTTACAAAAGGCAAAAAATTTCAAGCAATGTCGACCTGCATGGACTGTGCAGGTTGACGTGTGTCGATAGTTTTTGCAAATGTACATGTATTAAACTTGCTTTTCACAGAGCAAGGCTCATATATAAAGTGCCTCAACGAGTTTAGAGTTGAATTATTTGTTTAGAACCCAATGCATGACTTGAGATCACATCAGATTCTGTTTAGAAATTTCACCTAGAAATCAACCTTTCACAACAAGCTGCAAGTTGAAGAATGTACCATACCTAAAATTAGAATGAATGCTAAGCTTATGAATGATATTTGGGGAAAATTGACTTTGAACAAAATATTGTTGAATCAGGTTTTACAAACAATGTTTCACATCCCTTTTCAATGTACTCAGATCCTTTGGAGGTAAACTATCCTTAAAAATTGATAGGTGTGTATTATTTCTAAATCTGCATTTCAAAATTTGTAAGTGATAGACTTCAGTTTTTGGGATTCTCTAAATAAATAATCTATGATGATCATTATTCATAAAGTCAATAAGACTGCATAATACTAATTATTTAAGCCTTTTGCATGTTTATTTTGGATTTTTTAAATTGTATTTTCAATGATTTGTTGTGTATAGGTAAGGGTAATTGAAGTGTTGTTGCACAATTTTTGATTTTTTGTGTGTGTGGTGATGGGTACTATTTTTAGAATTTTACACCATAGATGCAGAAGGCTCGCAAGTCTCACAGATCAGTCTAGGTGATCAAACAGATGCTGTAGGCTCTGAACCAACTTTCAGAGTTTTAGAAGAACCAAATAAATTAGACGTAACTATAAAAGAAAGGGACAATGAGGTTCACATGGTTTCTAAAGTAACAGATAACGAGCCTGTGACTGATGAGTGTATTGCTTTGGTAAATCCTGATGAAGAAAGTGATGATAATAAGACAAACAAGTCTGATATTGTGTGCAAAAATATCCAGCAAGATTCACCAGACCAGGCTGATTGCAAGACTTCTGAAGATGTCAGATCTGAACAGGAATACATTGACGATGAAAAGGAAAACACATACTCAGAAAGCCACGAAAATGTCTCGGTCAAAATATCTGAAAAGAAAGACATTGAAGAAAATTTGTCTTCAACTCACGATGAATTCATACCACCAGACAATGATCAGGAAAACAAAACTTCCATTGATGGTACCACTGATGAGAAAACTAGCAATTACAAGTCAGAAGAACAGAATTATAACTTGGACAAAGGTCAGAATGAGTCTATCGAGGACAGTATACATGTTGGGGCTGAGTGCACGATGGAAAATGTTGTTCAGGTGTCAGACAGCCCATTATCTGGATCTCAGCTGGAAAGGATACACTCTGGACCAGTCAAAATTGGTGAAAAGGGCACTGAAAGTATTACAGGTAACAAAAACTCTCCTGTTGAGGAGGGTGAAAGAGTTACACCTATAGAGGCTAGTAGTATAGATATTGCAGGTGAGATAGAAGCGAGGTCTGTGGGTAGCGTAGATGGGATTGGTGATGGTGCTATAGGAACAAATATACGGGAAAACAAGACTAATTATATACCAACAGCAGGTAAAGTTTTTGTCTACTCTCTACCACATGACAAAATTTTTAGACTGGTCCAAATTATAAGCTTTTGCAGATAACAAATAAAATCTGGCACATATGATGTTTTTGTATCAGAAAGGGTAGAAAACATTGTTGAGAAAGAAGAAAATGCTGGATACCAGCATTCTCTTCTTTTCCAAAAATTTTTTCAAAAGGCTTCTTCCTCGGGGTCTTTAGAAATCTGGATTGTGTGGCAAAGAGTTAAGTAATTATAAAGATGGGTTCCTCAATAAGTATATTAATAACAAAGTAACTCATGTATAGGGAGCTTTCTTGGTGACAGAGCGTTTGGTCTCTTGTTTTGTTTTTACATCAAAAATAATTTTTCACAGAATATTCTGCGAGAAGAAAAGATAAATGAAGGGGCAAGGGTGTTAATCTTAAAAGGAGATTATCTATATTATTGTTCCACATTGCATTTATTGAAATTCATTGATATATTATTTCTACACAAAAATATTGGATAATAATTAAATAATGTTTTAAAGGTCAGCTTTAATAATGCATGAACTGTTAAGTTCTCTTCTATTTTTGTACTCTTCTGACAAAAAGATGCTAAAGTTTGGTGTTTGTGGTTGGCTGTTGTATTGGTTAAGTTTAAGCAAATGGAAGCCTTTACTAGATGACAAAGTTTTAGTCATGACCAAATTGAAAGCGTTTACAAACAAAACAAAAAAAATGACTCAAACAAAGAAGAAGAATTGTAATAAGACAGCTTGGTGAATATCGACTCAGAGTGGCATTCAGTTACTGTGATGAATTCTGTTATTATTGAATCTTAGTGAATCTCAAGAATGTTTTAAGAGTTTTTGAATCTTAGGCTAAAGTATGTATTCACCAACTGTTCTAAATTTAATATGTTAAGTATGTAGAATGTTCTTAATTCTCTTACCGTGCCCAAGATACATTCTTAATTGCCTGTTGTCTTCTGACAACTTGTTTTACTTCCTTTATTTGCAATATGTTATAGAAAATACACATGAAGCCTATCTCTATGTCATGTCTCTATAGATTTACAGAACTCAATAATTGATCTTAAACTCATCTGACGACTGAAGCTTTGCCACATTTAGGGACAAAAATTTCAAAAAAGATCCACAACTGTAGACTCATTTTATCTACCTTTAAAATCTTAGGGCATAATAATCACTCTTTGGAGAAAAGAATAAGGCATTAATGCGAAATCTTTTTCTGTTTAGGTACTTCAGCCTCCATTGCTGATCAGTTTGATACTGTTGGTCAGACTAAGCATATGCCATCAGGGAAGGTTGGTAACTTGCTTTACACTACTTTTTATCAGATTATCTCCCTTGCTTTCAATGTTACACAATCATTACAAATGAGTCATTTACTGTGAAAAAGGGGCTTAATGCATCTGCAAAAGGTACCCTGCAGGCCAACATGGATTGAAACTGTTTGCTATTGGTCAATTTTCAGCATGTCCAAGGACCATAGTGCCTCACAAAATTGATGTTATGGATCCGTAATTATATGATATCTTATCTTGCTTGGTATAACGCATCACAGAGATGCATTAGGCTCCCTTTTGCCAGAGCATGACCCAGTTTGATTAATTGTACATCATTCAAGTAGTTTTTGGGATTTTGAATTAGACATTATTAGAGCTATGTCAATTCCTTTCTTAAATCTTTGCCAAACGACAAAATTTTTGACTGGTCCAAATTGAAAGTGTTCGCCGACGAAAATTATAAATGGCCCAAAAAATGAAATTGGCCATTGGAAAGGTAGAAGACATCGTGGGAAAAGGAGAAAATGTTGGTTACCAGCATATTCTCCTTTTCCCTCAATGTTCTTTCCAAAGCTTTCTTCGTCATGGTCATTAAAAGTCTGGATTGTATGGTAAAGGGTTAACTCTTTACCAAACAACAAAATTTTTGACTGGTCCAAATTGAGAGCATTTGCAGACGACAAAATTAAAGTGACTCACAAATTGACATTTGTTTTGGGACGGGTTGAAACCATTGTGGGAAAAGGAGAAAATGCTGGGTACCAGCATTTTCTCCTTTTCCCACAATGTTTTCAAAAGGCTTCTTTCTCAGGGTCATGAAAACCAGGGATTGTTTGGTAAAGTGTTAACTGGGGAAAATTACCCGAGTGTCAATGTTTGCTCCAAATTTCAGAAAAAGGGCAAAAAGGTAAGTGAAACCTTTTTCATCTATGTTGTCTTTTCTAAACAGCTTGAACTGAGCCCTCATAGCTTAGTCAGTAGCATACAGGACTTGAGAACAGAAGGTCGCTGATTTGATTCCCATCTTGGCCAATTTCATTCCAAGGATTGATGATAGTCATTGTGACAGGATTTATCCCTCTCTCACAGCTGACCATTGTTTCAACCATGGTTATATGGGAAATCAGCCAGTGGCTTGGAAACAATATTGTGCGAAGTACTGTTAAAAGAAAACTCGAGGAAAGCGTGGATAAGTGCACTGGCCACGGCAATATATCTAAAATAATGTTGAAGACAGCGCTAAACACCATGCAATCAACAGTTTTTGAAAGTATTTGCATACAACTGATTGATTGTAGCTTAAACAATGGGATTTTCATCTAAAGGATGGAAAACATTTAGGGAAAAGGAGAAAATGCTGGTTACCAGCATTTTCTCCTTTTCCCTCAGTGTTTTCAAAAGCTCTTTTCCATATATAAAACTATCAGTTACTTGCATAGCAAGAATATCATATACTTCTAGACTGAGTTTGCTGTTTTACCACCTGGAAAGAGACCAGCATCTCCCCCAGAAAAAATGAGGATACCAGACCATCTAAAGGAAGCCATGGACAGGAAAACCATGCAGTCGTATGAAACATTGGAAAAAGATCTTGAAAGAAGTGAGTTTTATATGACGGGAAAAAACTGACTTGGTATATCCTGCTGAAATAAAGTTTAATGGTTCACACTTTTTTTACTCTTTACCACACACAAAAAAAATGTGGACTTGTCCAAACCGAAAGCATTGGCAGATGACAATTAACTCTTTACCAGATGACAAGGTTTGAGGGTTGGCGAAATTGAAAGAATATTCAGACGACAAATTAAATACTGCTCAAACTGTTGGATTTGTTTTGGAAAAGTTAAAAAAATGTGCGAAAAGGCAAAAAAGCAGGTTACCAGCATTTGCTCATTTTTCCACAAGTTTTTCAAAGGTTTTCTTTCTCAGGGTCGTTTAAAGTCAGGATTGTGTGGTGAAGGGTTATAATGTGGCTCAACTGATGAAATTTTTCTTTGATAGGATAGAAAACATTGTGGGAGAAGGAGAAAATGTTGGTTACCAGCATTTTCTCCATTTCCAACCAAGTTTGTTGCCATGTCAGAGGGCAAGGCAGGGTGGCTCAGTGGTTAGTGTATCTTACTTGTGACATTGTGGTTGTGCTATTGTGGTTTTCTTGTTTATGAACTGAGCTAAAAAATGTTTGTTGATGAATAAGTGCTAAAAGTAAGAAATGGACACTTCTGAATGTAGATTTTTTTTTTCATACTTGCATTCTTTGAAAGGTATCACAAAGAAATGAAATAAATTTACGAGAAAATTCATTTTCAGGAGGGTTCCTCAAAGATGGCCAAGGTAGTTCATGCAAATTCTTAGTTTTCATGTTTTGTCAAACCCATGAATTAATTATGAATATCTGTTATTGCGTTGGTGTGTGGAATAATGATGTTTTATTGTTTATGCTGACTTTTTTTTTAAAGATACATCCTTACAGCCAGAGAGAAAAATTTGAAAAAATTGATAGACTGTAGAACCATTCAGAATTAAGTCAGTTGTGCAAACATAGAAAAATTACAGATACATATGGTAAAAGGGATAAATACATAATTATATCAGAAAACTTTGATTTAAAACTAAAAATGTCATAGTGATTTTTTTGATGGCCTCCAGAAAATTTAATGTATTTTCTATCAGTCGTAAGCCATGCAACCTTGCAACTGTCAGGGGCAACATTTGGCATGAATTAAGATACAAGAATGATCATAGTTTGATAAAATAAAGATCAAATGTGTTTAAAGCTGGCTGAAAACTAGTGTAGATGTATCTTTAAATGCAGAAGTACATACAATCATATGGGATGTTGGATATGTCAAAAAATGGTCTTTAAAGAAACATCTATTGTTTGTCTTTGTGGAGTGAAGTACAAACTCCCCATTACCCCCTATACAAAAAAAAAACTTGTAGGGGATGGAAATAAATCACAGAATTAACCCTTTACTACACAGTCCTCTGTTTTAATGACTGTGAAGAGGACGGCATTTAAAAACATTGTGGAAAAAGGAAAAAATGGAGGTAACCAGCATTTCTCCAATTTCCACAATGTTTTCAAACCTTGCAACAGCAGACTTAATACTTTGACCAAATCATATTAGTCATCTGCAAATACTTTCATTTTAGAACTGTTTAAAACTTTGTAATTTGGTCTGAGGTTAAAAAACATTGTTGTGTGCTAGGTTTTGTTTGTTTATGCTGGAATCAAATAAGCAAGAAATGCTCAGCACTGGTAAACCCTTTACCACACAACAAAATTTTAGACCTGTTCAAATTGTAAGCATTTGCTAATGACAATTTCTGGGTGGCTCAGATGATGCGATTTTTCTTTAATAGGGTAGAAAACTTTGTTGGAAAAGGCTTCTTTCTCAGGGTTGTTAAAAGTTGGCATTGAGTAGTAAAGAGTTAAGGGTGTATACGAGTAATTTTTGGTATGCTGGAATCAAATAGGTATGTAAACAATCAGCTTTGGTATAAGGTCTTCATTTGGTATGTGGCCATTGCACTTTTTAGCTCACCTGAATAGTACCTGTACTACATGGTCATGTGGAGGTTTTAAGAGTTTTTCATGTCTATGATGGAAAGAGATTTATGGCTTGACAGTTATATGTAGTACGAGGGCCATTTTTTATGTTTTCGTAGAATATGTGTATAATTTTTTAATGCAAACACGAAATCACTTGTTTTTTTACACAGTGCTAGTGTGAACATTCCCCTATTGATTTGTTTCAAGATAAACAATCTGCATGGATTTCATGCATATCATGCTGAGATTTTGTAACAAGTGGTTTTATACACTAGATTGAAATATCCCTTTCAATATGTTAGAAATTAGGTCTGAACATAGGATACACTGTGAAATTCAGGCATGGCTTGGGTATCCATTGAAAGAAATTCATGCCCATTTGCAGAACTTTATGGGAAGGATATATTAAAGCTTAGTGCAGTTTGTAAATGGGTCCTGCGTTTAAAAGATGGTTGGGAGTCAATTGAAAATGACCCTAAGGGAGGCTGATCTCACTCTGTCTTGATGGAAACAAATGTTGCTGTCTTGAAATCATTAATTGATGAAGATGCACAATATACAGTGTAAGAGATAGCTGATATAAGGCATATATTTGTCAAGTATTTTTATGATATTACGCAAATGTCTAGGGCTTCAGAAGGTCTGTCTGCGCTTGGTTCCTCATGTGCTCACATTCTCACATAAGTCACTGATTTCTATAAGAAATGCATTCTTAGCACAGGCATCCGTGGCATACACTGATTGCTGCATGATAATGCACCGGTACATAAATCCACCATGGTATACAAGTTTTGAAAGAATCTAGGCTTGATTTTTAGCATATCCTCCAGACAGCCCTTACCTGTCACCTAGCATGACGCCTGTCCCATAATGGTACTGGAATTGCGATCTACCAGTGTCTTCAATATTTACCTAAAGGAGTGTATCGTACAGCATTGTGGAAGTGGGTAGATTGTTGTAAAAAGTGTGTGGAGGCAGAAGGGGCATGCTTTGAAGATTTCAAATAAACTAATTTTTCATATCATAAACATAATTGGAAGATCTGGACTACTCTACGAACACGGAAAATTGCCCTTGTACATTTTAGAATTTATGCAAAGGCTTGTTGGTATGTTTTTTCTCTTTATTTAGTTAACCCTCTACCTAACAACAGAACTTTAGACTGGTCCAAAATGAAAGTTGTTTGTTGTAAATAGATTAAATGATGGAATTTGTGTCTGAAAGAGCAGAAAACATTGTGGAAAAAGGAGAAAATGCTGGTTACCAGCATTTTCTCCTATTCCCAAAATGTTTTCAAAAGTCTTTTTCCTCAGGGTCCTTAAAACTTGGGATTATGTGGTAAAGGGCTTAATAACCAACTAGTATTGATTAGGAATAATAGACTGAGTAAATGATGCTTTATAGTGCATCCACAGTTAAGATAATTAAGCAAATTTTTAGTCACATAACAAATTCTATTTTTAGAAATTGAGTAAAAGGGTATTGAGTTTTTCAATAATGAAAAAGATTCAAATAAAAATGTAAAGGTTTGATGAAAAGGGCTTTTCCCCAGTCTGAAAGTGTCTGTTGGGTTCATTTGGCACTGATGATTAACTTTGTTACTTCAGTGACAGCCCTGAGTCTCTGTGGAGTCAGTAAGACTAGAACCTTTGGTTTCAGTTAACTTCGTTACTTCAGTGACATCCCTGGTAGATAAATCTCTATCCTGTCAGTAAGACTATAGAATCATTGGTTTCAGTTAACTTTGTTACTTCAGAGCCTTGAGTCTCTTTCACATCAATAAGACAATAGAACCATAGTTTTAATTTACTGTTACATCAGTGACATCTCTGGTAGATGAATCTCTATCCTGTCAATAAGACCACACAATCAATTATTTCAATCAAATTTATTACTTCAGTGACAGCCTTAAGTCCCTGTTGTGTCAATAATGCTGTAGAACCATTGTTTCCATTAACTTTGTTATTTCAATGACCGCCCAGGTAGATGAGTCTCTACCCTGTCAATAAGACCATAGAACCATTGGTTTCAGATAACTTTGTCACTTCAGTGACAGCCCTGAGTCTCTGTTGCATCAATAAGACTGTAGAACTATTGGTTTCTATTAACTTTGTTACTTCAATGATAGCCCTAGAGGATGAGTCTCTTTCCTGTCAATAAGACCATAGAACCAATTTTTTCAATTAACTGTGTTACTTCAGTGACAGCACTGAGCCTCTTTCATGTCAATAAGACCATAGAACCATTGGTTTCAATAAAATTTATTACTTCAGTAACAGCCCTGAGTCTCTGTCATGTCAATAACACTGTAGAACCATTGGTTTCAATTAACTGTGTTACTTCAGTGACAGCCCCAGAGGATGAGTCTTTATCCTACCAATAAGACAATAGAATCATTGGTTTCAATTAACTTTGTTACTTCAGTGACAGCCTTAAGTCTCTATCACATCAATAGGACCATAGACCCGTAAGTTTCAATTAATTTTGTTACTTCAGTGACAGCCTTGGTAGACGAGTCTCTGTCTGGTCCAACACTGGAGGCAGTGGGAGAAGGTTTAACAGAGGAAGAACTAGAAATAGCAAAACAAATATTACAGGTAATCACATGGTACAGGTAAACAAGAGGGATTTATATCACAACAAAATGTAAGACACTTCTTTAACTTCTTTATTGAAAGCATTTGCAGAAAGCAAATTGGATGTCCATATAATAATTAGACTTGTCTTTTAAAGGGAACAGGAAAAAATACTTGTTTGTCTTTGACAGGGTAGAAAACATTGTGCAAAAAGGAAAAATTTCTGGTAACCTGCATTTTTAGCTTACCTTAGTGACTTCAGGTATGTAGAATGCTCCGACTGTCAGGTAAATTGTTATTTAACACTATAGATACCTTTTGATTGATTTTCCATTTATTTATTGTTGCCACCAATTGCGATTCCCCCAGATGCCCATAAGTTATTTTACGGGGGATAGTGCAAGATACAGGACAAAATGCATCCTAGTTATGCTTGGTTCTTCAAAGTGCTTGGTGTATAGCACCCTAACATGGGACCCTGGTTTAACATCTCATCCATAAAATTATTAGTCATTTTAACCCATTACCACACAATCCCCATTTTAACGACCCTGAAAGAGAAGGTTTTTTTGAAAACATTGTGGAAAAAGGAGAAAATGCTGGTAACCAGCATTTTCTCCTTTTCCTACAATGTTTCCTCTCATATCAAAAGCAGAAATCATTATTTGATCCAGATTGAATTTGTCATCTACAAAATGCTTCCTACGTTAACATATCCCATATTTTGTTGTGTGCTAAAGTGTAAAATGGCCAGCCGTAGGCCCATATCCACGCCCTCAAGTTTCAAGAGACTTGATGTTAACAAGTCGCACACTCTATCACTTGATCTATTTTGATTGGCTATGCACTTTTTATAACTGTATCAAATAAAATCAAATGTAAACAATATGACACAGAAGATTGGCACTTTATTTAAGTCTTTGCTAAACCACAAATTTTAGGACTTGCATTTGCAGATGACAAAATTTTGTGTGGTTCTAATGATGGAATTTGTGTCTGAAAAGGTTGAAAGCGTTGTGGGAAAAAGAGAAAATGCTGGTTACCAGCATTTTTTTCTTTTTTCCACAATGTTTTCAAAAGGCCTCTTCCTCAGGGTCTTTCGCACAATGTTTTCAAAAGGCCCCTTCCCCAGGGTTGCTTAAACACTGAATAGTTTTGGTAAAATGTCAACTTAAAGATTTTCTTATAGAAAAAGATTGATGCTGCTAAACAACAACTGGATGGTAAAGATGTGAGAGGCAAAGGACAGAAGAAGAAAAGTATCAGTAAACCTCAGAGGAAAGGTAAAAAGAAGAAAGTGGAGGAGCCTAAAACTGAGGAAGAACTTCAAAGGGAGGCAATCCGAGAAAAACAAGCTCTTGAAAAACAGGTTAGTGGAAACATGTTAGTGTCACAAACGATAATTTAGACTTGGCCATGTTGAAAGCATCTGCAGATGACAAACTGAATATGGTTTAATGATGCAGTTAGTCCGTGAAGAGTAGAAAAAAATTGTGGGAAAAGGAGAAAATGCTGATTATAAGCATTTTCTTGTTTTTCTACAAAGTTTTCAGAAGCTCAGGTTCTCATTGTTGTTAAAACACAAGACAACTGCATGAGTTGCATGAAATATATTCTTCCTTTGAAAGTTCATAATGAATATCCTGTTCAATATCTGTTGTTGTTTTTTTCTGTGTGTGTGTCTAAATATACAGTTTAGCGTTATAAATCTTTTCAATTTGAATAAGCTTAGAAATTATTTCATTTGGTAAAGTTTTATTTCTGTCAACTGCTCGGGCTTTGTGCTGAGATCCTACTGTTGTATAAAACTTTGATATGGTAAATTTAATGCAAGTCTGATTTACAAGAGTTGTTATATATACTTACTGGAAACAAATGTGAATTTGATTTACAAGTTGTTATATACAATTACTGGAAACAAAATTTAATGTAAATTTGATTTACAAGAGTTGTTATATACAATTACTGGAAACAAATGTAAATTTTGATTCACAACAGTTGTTATTACAATTACTGGACACAAATCTAAATTTTGATTCACAAGTGTTGTTATCACAATTACTGGGAACAAATGTAAAACTTGATTTACAAGAGTTTTTATATACAATTACTGGGAACAAATGTACATTTGATTTACAAGAGTTGTTATATACAATTACTGGAAAGAAATGGTAATGTTGCAAACCAAAATGATACATCCAGCTGACTGTAATAGTTAACGTTCAGTTTGGTTGTACTAGCATTTTCACTTTCAGAGGAGGGATGAGGAGGTTAAAGAATTACAAAGGAAGATCGCAGAAAGACGTAAACTGCTACAAGCTCAGGATGACGCAGCTGGTGCCAAAGCGAAGGTAAGGTGTAGATGATTTTTTTTTTTTCTGTGAAAGATTGAAATTTATTCATCCAGTGAACATCATCGGTAATATTTCATGAGTGGTGCAACCACTAGTGAAAATGTTAGCAGTGATGTTCGTGAGATGAAATAAGTTTCAATCTTTTACTGAAAAAAAAAAACAAATATTGTATTTATTTCATGCTTCTAACCCCTTTTTTGTTTGGACTTCATTCAAAATCCAGTACAGATGTTTTCGGTAATTCCTCATGGTGTACCGCCCCCAATGTAAGAAAAGATTTCAATATTACATAAAGCATGAGAAATGTAGGGTAAATGAGCATAAATTACGTCATATTTCCATCTGTTTGAATGGCAAGGGCTATTTACTAGTCCACAGGAACCACTGCTTCCACCTTCAATTAAAGAGTTACGGAAATATTTGTGGTTAATTTCCCAAGAAATTACCTGAGAAGCATGAAATAAAGATTTCTCTGCACTATACAAAACATTTCAAAGTTTTAACTCTTCACCAGACAACAAAATTTTGGACTGGATCGAATTCAAAGCATTGCCAACGAGTCTAGGAAAAATGTTATTAGGCAAGCTTAATAACATTTTTTCTTGACAAGTTTAATGAAACTTTAACTCAAATGCCAACTCATGTCAGATTCTCTTTATCGCATAAGGATATTTCACATATTATAGATCAGAAGATGCAGACCTACCTATAGATGAATGCGTGGTAATATCCAGTAAAACTCATTCACTTCTATGAAATGCGTAGAAAATGACATCAAAAATGATGTCACACAATTGTGATGTTAAACATGTGTAAGAAAATTTGTAATGGGTATATAACACTGGAAACGAGGGAGGTTATGTGATGAAATAGAATTACTGTCAAATATCTTGATTTTGTACTTTCAGGAACTCCGAGAACAGATGGAAAAACTAGAACAGGAAGCAGAAGATCTGCAGCAAGCAGAAGACGAGGCTAGAGATATCTTACAGGAAGTCAGAAAAAAGCAGAGGGAAGAGAGAGATGCCCGACGCAAAGCTGAACTCGGTAGATTGTGATGGACCCTATATTAATTCATTCTTACATTATTTTTTAACATTTTCTTCTTCTAGCAATCTTTGATATTGATTTGTGATACTGCAAACCATGTAGTTAACCTTCTATAAAACAACATAACTTTAGGTTTTTAGGACCCTGAGTAAGAGGGCATTTGAAAACATTATTTCAAAAGGAGAAAATGCTGGTAAACAACATTTTCCCCTTTTACCACAATCCTATCTACACTTTTTCAGACAAATTTCCATCATTTGAGCCATAGTTGCTTTGTTGTCTGTAAATGCTTTCAATTTCTGCAAGGCCAGTCATCTGATCTAGTAAAGAGATATTTTGGGCAAAATGAGCTTTTGTTTCTTGTCTCTTGTTTGAGTCACTTTTATTGGTTGTATCAAGTCTTACCACACAGTCCCAAGATGTAACGACCCTAAGGAAGAAACCTTTTGAAAACATTGTGGGAAAAGGAGAAAATGCCAGCATTTCTCCTTTTTCCACAATGTTTTCTATCCTATTAAACACAGTTTGCTTCGTTTGAGCCACTTTTAAATTGTAGTCTGCAACTGCTTTGAATTTTGACAAGTTATAATTTTCTTTTCGTGTGGTAATGAGCTAATAGATGAGTGGTAATCCTTTAAAGTTATGGCAAAATAATATTCCAACCCGACATATTTCTACGGCTAGTCCTAAAGGGGAATGAAGTAAAAGCATATCTGCACATAATAGCATTGTCAGATTTTTCCATAGATTGCCCATAAAGTAATAAATGTTATTTCATACTTTCCAACTGATTATCGAGAAATAATAGTGATATATTGTTTGATATTACATGCTTACGACCTGTGAAAAATACCGATTTGTTTTTCTTACTCTTCAGTTGAAGGTGGAAACAGTAGTTTCCTGCGTACTAGTTACCTATGTAAACAGCCAGTGCAATTCAACCAGATGGATTTACCCTGCATTTCTTGCCCTTTACGTAATATTGTAATACATCGTTATGCAGAGGGGGTATGCCACGGGGAATTACTGAAACCGAATTACTGGACTTTGATGCAAGTCCCTCCCAAACAAGGGGTTAAAAGCATGAAATAATAGATTTGTTGTATTGAGGGCACAAAATTCCATTGACTATTTTTGGAGCTAGTTCCCCTGATTACCACCTTTGTTACATCATACCTTTCAGAACGCAGGAAACAAGATGCACTGGATAGGAGAGAAAGAGAAAGGAAAGAATTGGAAGACAAGAAAAAGAAAGAAATGGAAATGATGGAGAAGATAGCAGATGCTGAAATGAGGCGAAGGCTGAGAGAGGAAGAGGAGCGTAAAATGTACGAGGAGGAGAGACTGGCTCAGGAACGTTACGAGGTTAAAACTGTTATTGTTTTTTAGTCTCTAGATAGTCTGTCTAAAAATTTAGATTTAGCACTATTGATTGATTGATTGTATGGTGTTTACGCTGTTCTCAACTTTATTACGGTTATATCGCAGCAGCCAGTGCACCTATCCATGCTTTCCTGGAGTTTCTTTTACCAGTACACCACACAATATTCTTTCCAAGCAATCAGCTGCTTTCCCACATAACCAACATTGGAACAATGGTCATTGGTGAGAGAGGAATGAAACCTGTCACAATGACTATCATCAATCCTCGGAAAGAAATTGGCCGAGGACCAAACAAGTGACCTCCTGTTCTCAAGTCTTGTACTTTACAGACTGACCTACCAGGGCTTGGCTCAGCACCACTGAAGAGTTATTTCACCAATTTAGTAAAATTATGTTTGAAAGTCAAACATCCGATTACACAAACATGCGATGGAGCTACGTATGGTTATTTGAATTTAGCCCTTATGTACACTAATATCCATGCAGTTATACCTATACGATATTCAGTTTTGATATACCACAGATATTTATAAAACATGAATGAATTTTCTTTTAGTAAACATCACAATTTTTTACGTCATTCATGACGTCATTATTACAGCTACTCCATATGTATTTCATCTGCGTATAAAGCTTAACTCTTTACCACACAACAAAATTTGACACTGTTCCAATTTGAAAGCATTTGCAGACGACAAACTAAAAGTGACCAAAATGATGAAATTGATGCTTGATAGGGTAAAAAAAACTTTGTGCAAAATGGAAAAAATGCTGGAGACCAGCATTTTCTCCTTTCCCCACAATGTTTTCAAAAGCCTTTCTCTTCAGGGTCGTTAAAATTCGGGATGTGTAGTATAGGGTTTATTCACATTTGTCTTTGTTACAGCAATAAATCAGTCATTAAAAGCTAAATAGGTAACATACAAATTGTTGTCATATATCTAAATTATCAAACTCAGTTGTGAGAATTGATAATTGTCTCACCAAGGCTTGACAATTATCAAGTCTCCCAACCTCATTAGATATGAGCCATGCTCTGGCAAAAGGGGGCTTAATGCATCTCCGTAATCCATCACACCGAGCAAACCATTACATACTTATGGATCCATAACAGCCACTTTTTTTTAACAATCAACTAAATCATGAGCTAGATTGGTCCTTTGACATACAGAAAATTGACCAATAGCGAAAAGTTTTGGCCCAGGTTAGCCTGTCTTGCTTGGTATAATGCATTGCAGAGATACACTAAGCCTCCTTTTGCCAGACCGTGGCTTATTTATGTTTTGTGTCCAGTTTTTCCATGTATCATGCATACCATTTTTATAACAGGCGGAGTTACGGGAAGCCCAACGACTGGAAGAGGAAGAAGAAGAGAAGATGCGAGAGTTAGAGAGACAGGCGGAGGAGGAGGCCATGCAGAGGTTGATAGAGGAGAGAGAGGCAGCGGAAAGACAAAGGAGACGGTTGATGGAGGAGGAAGAGGTGATGAGAGAGGCAGAAAGATTGAAAAGGTAAATGTTGTTGTTGTTGCTGTTGTTGTTGTTGATGATGATGATGATTTTTTGTTGAACAAATCAACAATTCAGTCATGCTTTGGTAAACTGGGGTAAAATGAGTCTCTGTGATGCATGATACCTGGCAAGTCATCACTAAATCATGGGTCATTAAATTCCATTTTGAACAACAACTGGCTGATTCGAATGCTTTCAGTATGGACCAGTCTAAAATTTTGTCGTTTGGTAAAGAGTTTTAAAAGCCCCCTTTTGCAAAACATGGCTCCTCTACTTTTGATACTTATCAATGTAAAAAAAAAAAACTTCAAAGTGCTTGTATACTGCCAAAATTGCTAGTAAGTTTCAGGTATATATTTTTTCAGGTTTCAGGTGTAATTAAAATGTTTTCTCTCCATATTGCTATTACAGAGAACAGATGCTGCTAGAGGAACAAAGATTGGCAGAAGAGAGACAAAAAATTGAAGATGAGGAGCAGAGGAGAAGGGCGAGAGAAATGGAGAGATTGATGGAGGTAAGTTTGAAAGAAAAGCATTATAAATAAGTAGTCTGTCCTCATTGGAATTCCTTGGAATATAATCATTATAAATCTCTATGATAAGACATGTAGTTTTGTACCTCATATCTTTCTGTTGGCTCGGCTATTTTCAAAGAAAACAATGAGTGTTTGTCATTGCCCTGGCGTCGTCTTCCGAAAACTTTGACATTTTGTAATATCTGTGTTATTACTGAAGATATTCTATTGCTGTTATCCCCACCTACAGAATTATTTGGCAGTCCTACTTAACCATCACAATATACCTCCGATATGCATGTTATATTTTTTTCATACCTGTCACTTAAAAAGTGGCATCCAACCATATTTCTTTTCAGAATGGTGCCCTGTAATTTTTAAATACAGCCAGTAATTTTATAACTACAGACAAGAGATGCTGATACATGTACTGTGTAGTAAAGTGCACATAACTGGAAAGTTCACGAGCACAACTGGCTAGGACAAAAAAAGTAACATCAAGTATCATACAACACACTCTTTAAAAAAAAGAACTCCTTCACATGAAAATCGTTTTGTCTCTGTTTCCACAGCTACGAAGAGCAGAAGAAGAGGCTAGACAGAAGTTACAGGAGGAATTAGAAAGACGCAGATCAGATGCCCTTGCCCGGCGAGACTATAATCTTGAAAATAAACTGCATGTTGACAAACTTCGACATTATCAGGGTATAACTAGAGCATGGACGTTCTCTTACTTTGTGAAATGGCCGAGGGAGACCTATGAAAAGTACGTAATTTCCTATTGCATGTATTTCATCATAGCCCGGCCAGGTAGCTCAGTGGTTAGCATATCTGACTCGTGACCTGGACGTTGCGGGTTTGATACCCGGTTGCAGCGAACTTCTTTTCGGCGATTTTTCACCTCTCACCTCTGATGCATGTGAGAAAAGTAGTCAGTTGGTTTGTGAAAAAAGTTCTGTCAGAAAGCCAGGAAACACATGGGTGCATCACTGACCGCCATGATATGACCTAAGCTATTAAAATGGCGTTAAACTCCAATATCATCATAATATTATGTTAGTCTTTCTAGATTTTTTTTTTTTTTTTTTTGCTAAATCCTTTATCACACTATCCATGTTTTTACAACGAAGGAAGAGGGCTTTTGAAAACATTGTGGGAAAAGGAGAAAATGCTGGTTACCAGCATTTTCTCCTTTTCCCACAATGTTTACTTTCCTTTCAAAATGAATTCTATTTCTAGAACCAAGTTTAAAATGTGTGCAGACTTTCAATTTAGACAAATGTACAAATTTGATGTCTGGTAATGAGTAAGTCCTGTACTACACAATCCCGAGACTTAACAGTCTGACAAGAAACACTTTTAAAAACATTGCAGGAAAAGGAGAAAATGCTGGTGACCAACATTTTTTCCTTTTCTCACAATTGTCTTCAACCAAACAATAAACTTAAGCTCATTTAAATTAATTCTGAATTTGTTGTCTGCGGTGTGTTGAATTTGGGCAAGTCTAAAATTTTGTCATCTGGTGGAGTTAAGCCCTCCATTTCCATTCCCTACATAACTAAATTTTGCAGAAAGTGTAGATTCAGATCAGACTACACACATTGTTCACTTGATTCTGGGATCTATTCTGTTTCCTACTTGACTCTGAACGTTTTCTTTTATTTTAGAATTAGTTCTTTTCAACCTTGAAAAAAACTGAGTTGAATTTATTTATTTTCTTGAGCAAAGGACCTATAAAACTTGCATGTTCAGGTGTGATAGTTTGCATAACAGTCAAAGGCTTGTATATGTGTTTCTATTTTAGTATAAGCCTTTTTATGTCTCATTTTATTTGCAGGTTTAGCTACATGTATTTATTATTTCTAGTACTTGCCGTAAACAGTTTACTGACATTGATAATAAGAAAAATTTTAATAGGTTTTATTAACTTCAAATACATGTATAGTAAAAGAGTGGAAAACAAAAGTAGGCTTATTTTTATCTAGTCACAGTTTTTAAAGCAACACAATTTTCACTTTATCAGCCAAAGTCGACGTTCCTTGAAAGACAGAAGGTAACAGATGTTATCCCTTAGGCTGCTAATTAAGCGCAACCCACTGACCTTTTGTGGACAGTGTAGATCAAGATCAGACTGCACAGAATGTGCAGTCTGATCTTGGATCTACACTGTCTGATAAGAAGGTATCTTTCTCCCAAAAATACCCTTGAAATAGCAAAATAAGGGTTTTGCTATTGGCTTGAAAATTTCATTTTAGTTATTTAGCAGGATTTGGGTTAACATGTCCTTGCACTTTGCTTTAGTTTTTTCCCAATTGACAATTGCTTGAATCCCCTAATTGTGCTCCCAGTTTTTTACCCTTTACCTAACAATCCTTAGTTTTTACAGCCATGAAAAAAAACCTTTGAAGCCAGTAATCAGCATTTTCTCCTGTACCCACGTTTTTTCTGCATTTTCAAAAGGAATTCGGTCTTTTGAACCTACTTTGATTTGTTGTCTGGAGATGCCTTGAATTTGGATTTGTCTTGAATGTTGTCGTCTGATAAAGATTTAACTTCACTGAAACCTCAATTCACAGTTACCTCACTTATGTATTATTATGAAGAGAAAGTAAACATAAGGATTACTGGCACAGCCTTGTTTTCCCCCAGCCTCCCCCCCCCCCCCCCCAGCTTAGTCAGTTACACAACCCCATGTTTTTATGACCTTGAGGGAGAAAGCTAATTAATGCTTAGTAAGGAAAGGAGAAAATGCTGATGGCCACCATTTTTTTCTCCTGTACAATTATTACTACCACTGAAAAGATAAATCAGCTCATTCAAGCTACATTTTGTAGTCCTCAAATGGTTTCAGTATGGTCGATACAAAAGTTCTTGGAAGCTTATGTTGTCTTGTTATGCTGCCTTGTCGACTTTTAATAATCTTATCTTAGTATGCCCAACTTCTGAAACTTTGTCCTTGGGTTAATTGTCATCATAAATATTATTTGTATGTTAATGGGTAGATGAATTACATGATTCCATAACAACTCTTAGCTACCTCATATGAACCTTGTTGACCTTATTTCTATGTCAGATTCCATCATCCATGGAATAAATGTCTGCCATGTTTTATTGAAAATTTCTAGTACATCCTCTGTACAATCATCTCCTATACCACAGGACCAGTTTACACCAAACCTTGATTTTACCATGCTTCCAATGCAATGTGTTTATCGAGCCAAATTCACATGTCATATTAAGTATAAATTTTTCTACAAGAGATTCTTAACCCTTTACCACACGGCAAAATTTAAGACCTATCCAAATTGAAAGCATTTGCAGACGACAATTTCATAGTGGCTCAAATGACGCAACTTTTCTTTGATAGGGTAGAAAACTTTGTGGGAAAAGGAGAAAATGCTGGTTACCAGCATTTTCTCCTTTTCCCACAATGTTTTCAAAAGGCCTCTTCCTCAGGGGTGTTAAAAGGTGTCTTTGTGTGGTAAAGGGTTATATCGCTTTCCCGAGAGCCATAATGTCTGGGTAGAACACACATTTATCTCCGTCCAAGGATGATGCCAAACTTTTAGACTTATCCCTATTGAAATGTGCACAAAATGACAAGAGTTACTTCTGTAAAATTAACATCACTCTATATGCTTGACAATACATTCATTCTTTTTTTGTCATTTGAAAGGTAGAAAATAAAATTGTAAAATGGTGCAGTTTTTTTTTTGTTGTTGCATTTGATGCCTAAAATTTTATTGACATTTCCATTTTATTTATATTTACGGACTTGGCAGTGGAGTTTTGTTTTGGTTGGTTAGTAACTGGAACTGCCATGGTTTATTTCTGGAAATTAATCCGCTTTTGTATACTAAGTATAAACTTATTTTCCTTTCATCAATAGTTTGGTCATGTTGAATTGAAATAATCTTCTTTCTATTGTAGTTTATCGTTCAATAAACTTCAGTAACTGTTGCGAGTTATAAGGCGCAATGAGTAAACCTATCAGGCTATCGCTCTCGTGGTTTATTTATAGTGCCTCATAACTCACATCCTTGGTTAAGTGAATGATAAACCACGATAGAAAGAATATTATTTCTTAACTCATTATCTCCTTAAACAGTATTCAAAGGCAGTCAGTTTAAGAACACAAAAAGTCGTCTGTAGAAGTTAATGAGCAAGAAAGTTGAACTACAGATTATGTATTCGTTTATCAGGCCTATTGGAGATGGAAACCAAAGAAAAGTGAAAATCAACAACCCAGCTCCAAAGAAAGTGGAAGCACCAGCCACAAACACAGAGGCCCCTGCAGAACCCACACCACAGTGAAAACAGCTTGATTCTGTTAAATCCTTGATCCATGCTCTGTGAAAAGGGGGCTTAATGCATCTGCAAAAAGTATCGACCCATATCAGCCTGCGCAGTCCAGGCAGGCTGATATGGGCTGAAACTTTTGCTTTTGGTCAATTTTCTGTATGTCAGAGGTCCAGTCTGCCTCCAGATCCAGTCGATTATTAGACAAAAGTGATTTTATGGATCCATAACTATGTGATGACTTTCTTGGTATAACACATCACGAGAGATACATTAAGCCGCCTTTTGCCAGAGCATGGCTCATAAACATTTTTAGAATGTTTCGTTTTTGTAAAAACCTGTATTCCATATGATTGTTATGAGTGAAGAAAACACCTGTAAATTCAATTGAACAATCGGTGTTTCATATCATTACTTCAGAAATGATAAAATTTTCTAGTGAATTTTCTTTTCCAGATGTAGACATCCTAAAGAAGAAGTTGACATTCTAAGATGCAAATGTTGCAATTTCAAGACTTCATTTTTTTTTCTCCCAGTAAATGTGGCACAGAGGCAAACAATTTAGTATAAAGATCAGACTGCACATTCTATGTATGATGATCTTGATCTACACTGCATGCATAAGTAACTAAATCCAGGCTCAGTGCTTAAAATATTCACTTCTGAATACATGAAGGGGGCTATTGAAGAATAGGAACAAAATATCACAATTCCAGTTTTTGGCTGAAATTCACAATATCTCCCTGTAAAAAAATGCAATTTATAGGATTGTTTAAGGAATAAGGGCCATTCCTGTAATTAAGTTTATCTCTCTTGCGAGATAAAAGACTAAAGGTAACCAAATAACAGATCGGTCTTTTTACCTGTATTCCTTTGTTTTTATCCTTGATTCCTGTATGGGTGTTGCTATAAGTATAATTTGATTTGTAATTATATGCAAGGTCCCCATGCAATTTTAAAGTAAGTTCTGTTCTCAATCATGAGAGAAATGTGTATCTATCGATTTGTAAAACAATCTAACCAGATTTATTTGAGATATTATCTCAGTAACACATTTGTGTAGTGCAAGAAAATCAAGGATAAAAACCAAGTAAACCCCATCTCAGGACCAATGTAGTACTGGAGAGGAATCAAGGGAAATAACTGAAGAATGGACCCCCCCCCCCAGTGAAATGACCTATGGAATATTTTCATTTTCTTTCTAAAGTTTTCAGCCTTTGTCTTCTTATTTACTTATATTTTCATAATTTTGACATTTTATACACAGGTGACGAAAGAAATGTTTCTTATCCTGTTTTTTATACATGTGTAATTTATAAAAAAAAAAAAATGAGCCGTGCTCTGTGAAAAGGAAGCTTAATGCATCTGCAAAAAGTATCGACCCAGGTCAGCCTGCGCAGTCCGCGCAGGCTGACCTGGGCCTAAACTTTATGCTATTGGTCAATTTTCTGCATGTGAAAGGATCAATGTACCTCATGACTCAGTCGGTTGTTAAACAAAGTAGATATTATAGTTTCAGAATTGTGTGATGATTTACATGGTATAATGCATTATGGAGATGCATTAAGCCCCCTTTTGTCAGAGCATGTCTGAAATGATGTTTATTTATTTAAAAAAAAAAGCTTTATTTTTATCTATTTATGAAATATATATCTATTTATAAAAAAGTTTTCAATCAAATTGGTATTTGTATTTCCTTCCCATTTTGTGATGTCCATATACCCCAGACTTACTGAGAGATCCTGTATTTGTATCTTAGATTGCTTATAATTACTTTTTTGCATAGTGTAGATCAAGATCTGACTGTATGAAAACTAAGATGATATAAAAAAAAAATGCCTTTTTTAAAGCCCCTGTTACTTAAATCTTTGAAAAAGCATTGTTGAAGTAATAGGAGTTATTGCTTGCAACACAAAATTGATCCTTTTTCTACATTTTTTCTAAATCACCTAAAAGGACATTTTCCTAAAATTTTTTGTCCTTTGTATTCTTCGCCATAACCTTTAGACAGTGTAAAGCTAGCCAAATGGTTTCACTTGCATCATTTAGTTTTTGGTCGTATTATATTTACCCTTTACCACACAATCCTTAGACTCTTAATGACCCCATAGAAGAAAGCTTTAGAAATCATTGTGGGAAATGGAGATATTGCTGGATACCAGCATTTTCTTCTTTTCCGACAATGTTTTCTAACCTTGCAAAGACCAATTCCAACATCTGAGTTGCATTACTGTGTCGTGTCCATTTGCTTTCAAATTGGAAAATCCAAGCTCGAACCATCACAATAATTCGAACTTTCAAAATATTCATCAATACTTCTACACAATTTATTATGTTGGACAGGTGCATATTTTGTCATCTGATAGAGTTAACTCTTTACTGAAGGACAAAATTTTAGACTAGTCCAATGTCAAAGCATTTGCAGAGGACAAAATAAACATGAATCAGAAATTAAAATTCGTTCTGGGAAGGATAAAAAACGTTGTGGGAAAAAAGAGAGAATGCTGGTAACCAGCACTTTCTCCTTTTCTCACAATGTTTTCAAAAGCCTTCCTTGCTGGGCCTGTCAAAATTATTTGGTAAATGGTGAAGCTGTACTGAATGGCATATAAAAAACTGCAGAAAGACGGCAATTTCAGTATTTAATCAATCTTTAATCTGCTGCCAAAAAATCATGTACATCATTATATTCTAGCACAAAATATCACTAACAAAAACGCCATTCTATCTTCTTTTTCTCTAACATACTGTATCTGTAGCCCTGTAACTTATTCTTACGTTACATAATCAAAGCACACTATTTCACAGAAAAAAAATCCAATTAGCTATAAGCTAATAACTACTGCCAATATAAAACTGATAAAATGAATGGTGTTTTACATCCATGCTAAACTATGTCATTTCAAACTCCCATATTTCCGGGTATCACCACTTCCTGGGCTTACACCTTGCTGTGCCTTGCCCAAGGACACTCCAGCAAAAACCTGAAGCCATTGGCAAGGATTCCAAGTTCAACACCTCTGAGCCTCCCACAACACTTACAACCAAGCGAAAACATCTAAAATGTTAATCCTTTTCCATAATTTTACACTATTTAGGACAGAAAGCTCCTGCAGACGACAAACCCAAAACCTTTATAGATGGTCTACCTTCTCTGACAGGGTCGATAATAAGACCATGATAAAAGAAGATAATGCTAGTAACCAGCTCATCTTCCTTATCCTACAATGTTTTAAAGAGCCTCTTTCCTCAGGATCATACAAACAGGATTATTTGGGCAAAGACAAAAGGTGGAGACAAGAATATGGTGGATTACAATCAACACATATTTTTTCTTTATTCTGCTATTCCTCGATTTTTCTCTCTTTCATTTCCGCCTCTCAATAAGATCTTCAATATAAGGATTATGCTTTGACTTCAAGTCAGATTTCAGTTTTTCCACTTTGTCACAAACTTCTTCATCTGTGAGGGTATGAAATGGAATTTCTTTCACCTGTTGAAGGAAGTTCTGTATCAGGCTTTCTCCTTCCTGAAAATGTGTAAACAATAAATGTTTTTATTAAATACTTGAAAATTTTCCACCACAAGTAAGTGTGTCACATGTGGATAAAATACCACACACAACAGGAAAAATTCTGTATCTAAACACTAAAATACTGTTCCAAATATGGTATGATGAAATAACTCGCACACGGAATATGTATGTATCGATTTGCATTCTTCAAAATTATACAATATAATATTAAAATGCCATCCATAAAAATGCAGATACTAGCTACTACACCATTATTTGTTTGATTTTGTTTACCATTTTTTAATAAAATATCAATAATTGCAAAATTTTGTCATTGAAAGCTGTAGGTTAAAAAAAAAAAGAATTATCTTGTAGTAACTTTCCTTGTTCTTGTATCTACTTCTCGATGTGTAAGAAATTTTAACATCTCACAAGACTGATACCAAGTTTTCTCATGCTGCTTGAATCAAAAACAAGCACCACAATTTACTACAACATAATATTCCGTATTCACCCTAGAAATGCTGAACCTGGATTTAATGACTAAAGCAGTGCAGTACAAGATCAGACAGCACAGAACATGAAGTCTGATCTAGAATCTACACTGTCCACTTCTATAACACAAAAACCCTTCATTTGCAATAAATCATAACTTCATTAGTAATAATGACAGAGAATGTTTATTACATTTATTAATTATAATAAGGGAAATCAAAGTACTGAAAGTACTGATAGATTAATAAATGTGAATGAATGAATGTAATGATGTTGTTTTATGGTTCTAGGGTACAAATGTGAAATAAGTGGCCTTGGTAAAGATAAGACTTTGTTGGTTCATACTTGATTGAATAAAAAGAAGGCCATGATGGCCCTGAGTTGCTCACCTGAGCCTTTTTGACCCAACATGACTTGTTTCCAAACTCTTATGAGACACCAAATCAAACATTGTAGAAATATTTCATAAAAATTGGACTGAAAATGTTGCCCATTTTCAAATTCGTAGATACCATCAGACAAATTTTCTAACTAACTTTTATGAGTTCTGGACTGGAAATATTGCCTCAAGAGAGTACATGTGTTTTTTCTAGAATTTGTCCCAGTGACATACTTTTTTTAATCTGACATGACCCATTTTCAAACCTGTCCTAGATAACATCCAGACAGGCATTCTATCCGATTCTAATGAGTATTGGACTGACAATTTTACCATACAGTTGACCATGTCCATATTGAAAGCAGTTTCAGACAAATGTTTCTAAAGTGGTTGGATCTGTCTGTGAAAGAGTAGAAATATAATGAGAAAAGAAGCAATGCTGGTTATCAGCATTTTCTCAGATTCCTACAACGTTATAGAAAGCTCTCTTTACTTGTTTTGCGAGTTTCCTCTTTTTCACAGCTGGTTCATCATTGCCTTCTAAATCAGTCCCGGACAGACTGATACACTGATAGTCCTCCAGTTCAGCTGCTTTCTCCTTGGCAAACTGAAATCAAAATGATTTTACTTGCAAGTTTGCATTTTTTTTACCCTTTATACAATATTATCATCTTCATACAACCTTTATGAAAAATCTTGAAAACATTGTAGGAAAAGGAGAAAATGCTGGATACCAGCATTTTCTCCTTTTCCTACAATGTTCTGAATCCTTGTACTTTTGCTTTTCTATACCATTTACAAAACAATATATTATTTTCATACTGTATTTTAAGGTAGAAAATTTTTGAAAACATTTTGGGAAAACGAGAAAATGCTGGTATCCAGCATTTTCTCCTTTTCCTATGATGTTTTAACTCCTACCAATGACAAATTTAACCCTTTAAGATGTATTAGAATTGTTATCTACAAATGCTTTGTATATACAACTAGTTCTAAATTTTCTTGTTTGGTAAAAAAAGTCAATGCCCTTTTCGACAATATTTTAGCTATAGCACAACAGCAACCTTCCATTCAATCTGGAACCTTAATATCAAGTCTAAATACCACACTTAGAGCATTAAAACATTTGCCAACAACAAATTAAATTTGGCATGAATGATGGGATTTAAACTTGAAAGAGTAGAAATGCTGGTTACTACTATTTTCTCTCTTGCCCGTAATGTTTTCAAAAACCCTGTCCCTCAAGGTTGTAAAACATGAAATCATCGGATAAAAGATAAAACAATACTAACAAATTGGACTGAGACTCGATGCACATATAAAAGGTAATCATACTCTATCAAATCATGTTGACCAGCCAGTATAGCTTAGGTGGTAGAGCATAGGACTTGTAAAAGTCAAGTTTCGGGCCATTTGAGGGTATGGGCTCGAATCCCATGGCTGGCCATCTAACATTACTAATAGTCTTTCGGATGAGATGTTAAACTGAGGTCTTGTTAAAATGAAATCCATGATGTATTACCTGTACAACATGTTTTGGAAAGTGAGCCAACTCTGCAACATGGATTCCAAAACTTTGATCACAAACCCCTGAAAGATAAAACATGTATACGTGTAACCCTTTTACCACACAATCTCAAGTTTTAACAATTCCTGGGAGCAGGGGTGTAGAAATTCTGTCTTGACTCTTCTGACTCAGGAAAATTCACTGCCGGACAAGTGACTCTTATCAATCTAGTTGTCCGTAGACAGGTAAAAAATAATGGGAGAGTTTTGAAACAAAGATCTGTTTTTTACATTGAGCAATAAAATAATAATGTTCCACCTTGTACAAAATGACATTTCAAATGATAAACAATGGCTTGATCCCTGACTTCTGGAAACCCAAAATATATTTTGGTTTACTTTCACAATCACCACATAAAACAGGGTCAGTTGAATACACGGCTATATTTGCACATCAACTTTTTTTGGCTTGAAAAATGTCTGAATACTTGCAAGATCATCAGTAAGGATTAAAATAATTATATCAGTATCCGTAAGTTTTATAGAGAAGCAGAAAGAAATGTTGCCTCTACCTTGAACATAAAGTAAAAATTGTTAACAAACCACAGATACTAGGGTGACACAACTGCTCACTATTGAGCACTTAGTACATCATTACCTTATGAAAAAAGAGCACTGCATGTGGGTGCCAAGGCTCAGCTGCACGTGTTCAGTGAAAATTCTAAGTTGAAAACGGGCATAATTGTGTCAAAAATAATTTGATGATCTATTGATAGTTCAAGACTTGTCTAAATTTGAAGTAAATTTCTTCAGTTACAAGAGAGATATTACAAAATGTCAAAGTTTTCACATGACAACGATGCAAACTACAACGTCAATGCCAGGGCTTTAACGATAACTTGTCTTTTTTCTTCAAAAACAGCCAAGCTAAAAAAGAAAATGGTAAAAATAACTTACCAGGTTTCACTCGATATAACAATGTCAGCATATCATTTGTGGTCAGGGCTGACACATGTAAGTTATTCACGGTGGGGACAACATCAGCTAGGGACGTGAGTTCATGAAAGTGGGTAGCAAACAGGCAAAATGATTTCAGCTTGGTTGCTATGTTTCTGTAACAAATATTATGACAAGAATATAACTGAGCCATACTAAACGTACATTGTAGTTCACATGTTTAGTGCAGTCTGATCTTAATCTATACTAGCTGCAAAAGCAACTATATTTATGTGAGGCACTTATAGGGTTACCAGTGTTTCTGTCATCAGTGACTCCCTATTTAAAATTTTGGGGGTCATTGAGAAATATTAATGGTCCAGGTCAACCTTTTAATTTTTTTTACATGTTATTTCCCTTTGTGGATGTCGCGTAATTCTAAAAGTTTTATATGACAGTGTGGTAATAAAGGTAAAATTAAAGACAATGACCAATTAATGTTTGTTGTTCATTGTTTAACAATTCAAAGTACAGATTCCATACAGTAATATAGGCAAAAGACAGCCATATCACATTTTAGACAGAAACAGTGTAAAGCAGAAACAAATAACTCAGTGCTTGAAAGTGGATTCAATATGATTAGCAGTTATAAACTTCATGATTTTGTAATATATATGAATTGAATCAATCTTTTATGTTACTTCATATTCTATTTTTATGTTGTGTAAAGTAAGATGCATTGTACTAATTTTGTTGCGTCAGCATTTCATTTCTGCATTTCAGATGCAGAAATGCAGACTTTCTGAAATCCTCGGTTACAAGAATAATGTTAAACAAATACAGCCATGTACTTACTCAGATATGGCCCAAGCTAGTCCAAACCCATCGTATGTGGAAGTTCCTCTACCTAGCTCATCAATAATGATCAGAGAATTTTCTGTGGCTGACTGTAAAATAAAGTAATTGAACACTTTATCATAAGTTTGACTCTTTACCAAACAAGAAAAATTTTGGACTCTACTAAATTGAAAGTACATGTGTTTCCAGATGAAAAATTCAACCTAGCTTAAAAGATGACTTCTGTTCTTCATAGGGTAAAAAACATCCTGGGAAAAGAAGAAAATGCTGGTTACCAGCATTTTCTCCTTTTGCCACAATGTTTTCAAAAGGTTTTTTCTCTGGGTTGTTAAACCATGGGATTGTTTGGTAAAAGGTTAAAGCTTTATCACAAGTTTAATTCTTTACCAAACAAGAAAAATTTTTCAACTCAATCAGATTGATGCTATTTGCAGATGACAAATTCAACCCAGCAAAAAAAAGATCACTTATGTCTTGATAGAGTAGAAAACATTGTGGGAAAAAAGAGAAAATGCGGGTTACCAGCATTTCCTCCATTTCCCACAATGTTTCCAAAGGCATTTTTCTTTCAGGGGCATTAGAACTCAGGACAGTGTTGCAAAGGGTAAAGACCCATTCATATTGAAAGCATTAGGTAAGTGTAGTTAAAACTAGTTTTTATTTCACCCTCCACTTCACAATCCTGACTTTTAACAAGCAGAGAGAGAAGCCTTTTGAAAACATTGTGGGCAAAGGAGGAAATGCTGGTAACCAGCATTTTTCTCCTTTTCGACAAAATTTTCCATTTTTCCAAAAACAAATTCAATTTTTCAGTCACATTCATTGTCATCTGCAAATGCTATGAAATTGGACAAGTCCAAAACTTTTTTGTGTGGTAAAGAGTTAAAAGGATAGTAAACAATGCAGGAAAGAGACAAAATGCTTGTTGCCATCATTTTCTACTTTTCTCACAGTGTTTTCGAAAGCCTTCTCTTTCCCAGTCATTAAAACTCAGGATTGTGTGGCAACAGGTTAAACAGATCATGACTCATATACAAATATCCATTTCACCACTTCAACCACATCATGGCAACAGCTCAAATATTCATGTGTTTTACCAGTACATAGCTAGGGTTCTCAGTGTTCCCACTCGCACCAGTTTTTGCGTAAATCACGTTATAGAATTGAAATTCACGTAACAAATTTTGGTTACACACGAGACCTCACGTAAGAAAATACATGGGCATAAAAGGCCATTATCTGCTTATCTTGTGTAAAATGACAGGCTATCCTTATTGACAAATTTTTGTCAAATCATACGGAAATACTCATCTAAAAATTAACAGACATGAAAATCTGATCAGTGCAAAAAACGCAGAAACCCATGACACAACAAAATATCTCTTTGACATTGTCCGATCAGAGTCACTTCAGACTGCCTTTTCAGCTTTTTAATGGTTTTAAGCAGTAAATTTACATAAATATCTTAATACAACAGACTTTTTTGCTGCAAATCAACAATATGGATTGCTTTACCTCTAGTTGAGAACCATTATTGTCATACCCTCTAATATGAAATCTTACCCCCACATTTACAGCTCAGGGGGTAAGTGTACCCTTGAAATAAAAAGTTAGCGGGAAGACTGGCTCTGATGCATCTTGCCCAAGGTACATGTTGGCGACAGTGAAAACCTCTTACCTTTAATATCGAGGCTGTTTCCAACATTTCTGCCATAAATGTAGACACACCCTTTAACTGACTGTCACCTGCGCCAACACGAGCCAGTACGCTGTCCACAATGGTTATCTCTGCTTCACTGCATGGAACGTAACATCCTAACTGGGCCATAAGTACTACAACACCAACCTGAATAAAACCAAGCAGAACTTGGCCCTTTACTACACAATGCAGAGTTCTAACGACCCTGAAGAAGAAGGCTTTTGAAAATATTGTGGAAAAAGGAGAAAATGCTGCTACCCTATCAAGGCCGAAAATCATCAATTTGATCTACATTCAATTGGGCATCTGCAAAGTGCTTTCACTATCAAATCCCAAAAGTTTCACGAAATTGGCCAAGATAGATTTTTAGTTAGTTTTCAAGCCCCAAGTATGTTGTATAAGGCAGTTTTACCTACTAAGTGGGCAGGTACCACAGAGAAACAGACATTTTCATGTTTTAGAAAACAATAAATCTATACATGTAGTCTACATCAATTTGGCAGTGTCCGCTGTTGTGGGGTAGAGCCTCTGCCTCGTAACCGTAAGGTCCCAGGCTCGATATCTGGGAGTGGGAATCAATTTTGAGACTATCCATTGGCCCACACATTTGGCGCAAGTACTGGTGTTGTTTCAAAGGAGCAGAATAGAGAGAGATTAGTACAGCTGATGCAAACATAAATATGTGCCATACTCTGGCAAAACAGGTCTTAATGCATCTCTGTGATGCATGATACCAAGCAAGTCATCACAGTATTATACATCCCTAAAATCCGTTTTGTACAAAAACCTACTGAATCATGAGGTCTACTGGTCCTTGGACATACAGAAAATTTACCAATGGGAAAAAGTTTTGGCCCAGGTCAGCTTGCATGGACTGAGCTGGTTGACCTGGGTCGATACTTTTCAGAAAATCCATTAAGCACCCTTTCCACAGAGCATGGAATATTATGTTTAAACTATTTTAGTTAAGTGCAAGTAATTCTACCTTCATCACAAAATTTCCTACTTACTGAACGAATGTACGTTGATTTTCCTCCCATGTTGGGCCCAGTAATTATATGGAACATCTGTTTTTCTGAAAATTCAGACAATAGCGTATAAAGTAAAAGCATATAAATATTAGGAAATGTGCTTCCATTTTTATTTCTCTAACCCTTGACCACACCATCCCGCGTTTAAACAACCCTGACAGAGAAGTCTTTTGAAAACATTGAAGGAAAAGGAAAATATGCTGGTAACCCGCATTTTTTCCTTTTCCAAAAATGTTCTCTAGCCTTTTATATACAAAGTGGATGATTTGAGCAACATTTAATTTGTTGTCTGCAAATGCTTTTAATTTGGACCAGAGGAAGAACCTTTTGAAAACATTGTAGGAAAAAGGAGAAAATGCTTGTAACCAGAATTTTCATCTTTTCTTTCAATGTTTTCTGTACTTTCTAAACCAAGTTCCGTAATTTGAAGTATATTTAATTTGTTGTCTGCAACTTCTTTCAATTTGGACTAGTCTAAAATTTTGTCTTCTGGTTGGGAAGTTAAACAAACATGTATCATACATTTCTGGGATATGCTTAGCAAAAAGCTATTGGACTTAAACTGAGTTCCAATATATTTGTGTCATGATATGTGAAAAGGGGGCTTAATTCATCTGTGAAAAGTATCGACCCAGGTCTGCCTGGGCAGTACGTGCAGGCTAACCTGGGCTGAAACTTTTCACTATTGATCAATTTACCGTATGTCAAAGGACCAGTCTACCTAATGATTCAGTTGGGTATTGGACAAAATTGACTTTCATGGATCCATAATTATGTGATTTCTTGCTTGGTATAATGCATCACAGAGATGCATTAAGCCCCCTTTTGCCTGAGCATGGTTCATTTCAATTTTTATCAAGATTCCAACCTTTTTCAAAATGAACATCATTTGGAATAAACGCCACATCGTCTTGCATCTCCAAACATGGATGTCTCGCATCTTTCAGTCTGATAATACCACTTCCTGCAATAGTGACAAAACACCTTATATGAACATTTCATGTCCAAAAGCATCTGACTTGTCAGTAACCCTTTACCATACAATCCCAACTTTTATCGATCCTGAGGAATGCATTTGAAAACATTATAGAAAAAGGACAAAATGCTGGTAACCAGCATTTTCTCCTTTTTCCAGAATGTTTTCTATCCTTTCAAAAACAAATCACATCTTTTGCATCTTTTGACCCATGTTTAGTTTCTCTTCTACAAATCCTTTGACAATGGCGGACTCAAAAATTTTGTTGTGTGGCAAAGGGTTAAAATGCTTCAAGTCAAACTAGAACTGTTGAAAAGTGGACAAATACCCCCCCCCCCCCAACAAATGCACAGGTAAAGAAAACAATTGACAAAATATGAAATTTTCTCACTGACTCATAGCAGGCAGACATTTCCTCTGTTTGAACAGTGTTTTATGTCAAATTTAACAAGAGCTCCACATGCGGATGCCAATTCTTGGCTGTGGTTGCTTGATTTTCAGTGGAAATTCCAAGTTGAAATAGTGCATAACTGTGTCAAAAATACTTCGATGGTTATCTGTCCCTGTTGTATGGGTTTCCCTTTTGATAGTTAACAACTTGTGAAGAGTTTGAAGTAAATATCATCAGTAATAATAGAGATATTACGAAATGTCAAAGTTTTAGCACATCAACAACACAGACAACAAAGCAGTTGCTATCACAATAGCTTGAATTTTTCTGAAAAAACAGCCAAGTTAATAAAATTAGTGGTACAATATATTCGAATATTTAAGTATGAATATTCCACGAACATGCTCACTGACCCTTCACCACATAATTGCGAGTTTTAATGACCCTACTATAGATGGCTTTTTAAAACAGTGTGGAAAAAAAAAGAAAATGCTGATAAACAGCACATTCTCCTTTTTCCAAACTGTTTCCTACCCTTTCAGACAAAACCCCATCATTTAATGCCTTCACTATGGAAAGGTCTAAAATGCTATCATCTAGTAAAGGGTGAAGTGACTGGGTTTTATTATATAATGTACCTGTAATTTTTCCAACTAACAATACATGTGTCGCACACGAATAGAATAACACACAACAAAAAAATATCCCCATCTAAATAGTGTCAAATACTGTTCGAAATATAGTTTGATAACATATTTTGAATACGCATGCACTTATTGCGATTTGTCAAAATGTATCCCCCACTCTCCCATTGGGGTCCCGGGTTTTTTTTTAATTTATAGAATAGGACCTCGGCCTTTCTCTATGGCATGTCGTAGAAGGCGACTAAAATTAGGGACAAACGGCTGCTTTCCTCGTAATTCGTAGGATTGCAGCAGGCTGGGTAGTTCTTATTCCAAATCCTGTATTTTTTTCTCGATGTAAATAGGGTTTGGAATGGGAATCAATTGGCCTGTGGGACCCCGTGTGGTTTAATCGGGGGTATAAGAATAAACCACTGCAGTCCCGCGATCGTCACATCTGCTATTTCATCTGGCGGAACAAAAGTGACAGCATGCATGTCGTAAAAGGCGACAAAAGGGGCATCATTTTGTGTTTCGTCCATTCCTCATTTATCATGTTTGTCTTATGTTGTTGCACATGTATGTTATTTTCACCTCACATTATTGTTTACTAAGTAAGTGCGCCCAATATGACCTAAGTTGTCGACGGGCCTTAAAACGCTATTCATCTATTCATCGTATCCCCCACTCATAAAAAGACGTTACTACCAACTAATCCATTGTTTGTTTTATTTTGTTTACCATTTTGGAATAAAATGTCAAAATTGTAACATTTTGTTGTTGAAAGTTGTAGATACAATATAAAAGGAATATTATGTTGTAGTAACTTTCCTGGTACTTGTATTTGCTTCTTGCAGCGCAAGAAAATTTTACATCTTGCACAACCTTCAGTCTCAAGCGATATCAAATTTTCTCCAGCTGCTCGAATCAAATACAACACCAGAAAAGTTATTACAACATAATATCACATACTTATTTCATTTACATCCCCCCAAACACACACAAAAATTATGTTCGTTTGGTTATTGTGTACCTTTTTCCAAGATTGTAGGCCTGACATATGGTATGGGGGCGTTTGTGGAGATTTGTGCAAAACTGACCAGAACATCCAACTGTGCTACAATGTCATTGATCAGCAACATTGGCTCCACATATCCAGCTGAAATGGTATTAAATATTTTATTTCTATAATTCTAAAATATTGATTGTATTGGAGTTTAATGCAGTTTCAACAGGTATGGTCATATCGCGGCTTTCAGTGCACCTATGTATATGTTTCCTGGCTTTCTCACACCAAGTTACTGGCACAACTTTCTTTCCAAATCACTGAATACTTTTCTCACATGCATCAGAGGTGAGAGATGAAAAATCGCTGGAAAGAAAGTTTGCCTTAACCGATATGCTAACCACAGAGCTACCCAGTCAGGCTAATAAACTTGCCAGTAACTCCTTTTTTTTCCCCCTCACACCACTTTTAGCTCTACCAAATCACAAAATTTTAGACTAGTCTACATTCAAAGCATGTGCAAGCGAAAAAATAAACGTCACATAAAAATTCAAATTCATTTTTGGAAGGGTAGAAAACTTTGTGGGAAAAAGAGAAAATGGTGGTTACCAGCATTTTCTCCTTTTCCCACAATGTTTTCAAAAGACCTCTTCTGTATGGTCGTTAAAACTCGGGATTGTTTGGTAAAGGGATAAGCTCTCCAAAGACTTGCTAGATTTGAACAAATTTCTAGACTGGTTTAAATAACTGTTTAAAAACAAGTTTTTATCTCAAATGCAAACTTATATCAGATCTTCTATTTCTCCTGCACAGCTGACTTTGATTGTATGATTGTATGGTGTTTAACGCTGTTTTTTCGTTATATTGCGGCGGCCAGTGCACCTATCCACACTTCATGTTTCTTTAACCAGTAATTCCCACAATTTCCTTTCCAAGTCACTAGCTGCTTCCTCACTTAAACATTGTCTAAACAATGGTCAGTGGTGAGAGAATAATGAATCCTGTCCCAATGATTATCATCAGTCCTTGGAAAGAAATTGGCTGAGCCAGGGATCAAACCGGTGAACCCTTGTTCTCAAGTCCTGCATGCTACCCACTGAACTACCAAGACTCAGCTCACAGCTGACTAAGTTTTGACCAGAGTGTTGCATTTCTTTATCATGTCAGTATTAAACTCTCACCTGCTATAGTGACCACTTCCATGACAACACTTTTCTGTTGTTCGGAGTATTCTTCCTTGGCTTTCATGTAGTCCTCGTTTAAATTCCTCACTGCTTTATTGTGAAATCGTACACCATTTGTTTTGGTGTCTATTGTTATGTAATTCTTGTTGTTTCTTAGTGCTTTCTCTTCCTAGAATATATATAAATACAACAGAAAAAGCTGTTATAGGGTTCTCTTTCATGATTCGACGTTTTACATAGCAATCTTGGTTTTATACACCCAACCCTCAGAAAGGAGGTTGGTTACAAGTATTTGGGCCACACTCTGGCAAAAGGGGCCTTAATGCATCTCCGTAATCCATGATACCAAGCAAGCCATCATATACTTTGAAGGGTGAAAGTGAAAATATTCCAACTGCGTTTCGAAAAGTTCTACAGTAGAGAGAAAAAACCTTCTCATTGTTGTGAAAAGAATTGTTAGATCATCTTCTTTAGATTTGTTGTGTTGAATTCATTCATACCCATGCAAAATGTTAAAACTCTTACCTTTTACCGCACAAAACAGCTAAAAAAGCTAAAAAGATCATAAATGAGAGTTGGATTAATACTGTGTCTCTTCTGACTTTGAATGAAAGAGTGTGACCCACAGAGTTAAAAAAATCCACTCGTACTGATGAGGAAAAAATGGGTCTGGACGAATAACATTTCCTAAACAATTGTCGAACAGGATGAGAAGCTTTTCTAGGTGTCAATCAAGCAAAACTGTTGATAGGGGATTCCCTCAAAAAATTTTGGTGAAATCTCAAGACCGATATTCATACAAAACAACAAAGTACTGATCATTTACTTATCCACAACAGTGGTAAAACGAAAACAGAAATTACTTTTTACACTGTGCATGCATGATTAAGTCCATTAACCCTTTACCACACTGCAAAATTTAAGACCTATCCAAATTGAAAGCATTTGCAGACGACAATTTTATAGTGGCTCAAATGACGCAACTTTTCTTTGATAGGGTAGAAAACTTTGTGGGAAAAGGAGAAAATGCTGGTTACCAGCATTTTCTCCTTTTCCCACAATGTTTTCAAAAGGCCTCTTTTTCAGGGGCGTTAAAAGGCGTCATTGTGTGGTAAAGGGTTAAGTATGCAAGACTTGATTTATCCAGTCAGAGAAAAGATTTAGATCTCCTTATAGTGTGAATAAGAAAAATTTTAACTTTCCGATGGAGTAAAAGTATTGTAAACTACTTCAAAAATGCTTGAATATTATCAATATATGGATCCATCTTGGTTTTGTTTTTCTTTCACATTATATGTAACAAATACGAATTCGAAATAGATTATTCATTGACAAGAAAATGCCCAAAGGAAATTTCTCACCTTTAGAGTGACCCTGAAAAAGTATCCTAGTTGACTATTGGACTCTAACTTTAACACTTTATTAGGCTCCAAGCCTAAATCTCTAGCCACCTACAAAGTCAAAATACATGTTACATAAAATCTAAATTCAAATATATGTTCATGCAATAAAACCCAGATCTATGGCCATGGGTCTTAACTCTTTACCAAATGACAAAAGTTTAGCTTCATCAAAACTGAAAGCATTTACAGATGACAAATTTAAAGTGGCTCATATAACGGACTTTGAAACGGTAGTCTTACGAACATGAAAGTTCACAACAAATGCATAGCTGAAATACATACCGCACTTGGCGGGATTCCAGCCTGTGCCAAAGAGATCCTTGTTTAGCGAGGTTTAAAAGACCAACACCTTTACCACTGAGCTAAAGAGAATTCTCCCTAACGCAGCTGTTAGGTATTGATTTTATACGGGATGAAGCTATGCAGTAGGGAAGGAGTGATCTCCCGTAACACACCCTCTCTTAAATGTCATCATTTTGATGACACAAAGCCTAATTAGGCATTAAGTGTATTATTTAGACAACAAATGGCTCCAAGGAAGGAGTGATCTCCCGTAACAGTAGAAAACATTGTGGGAAAAGCAGAAAATGCTGGTAACCAGCATTTTCTGCTTTTCCCTCATTGATTTAAAAAGACTTCCACCCAAGGGTAGTTAAATCACAGGACTGTTTAGTAAAGTATTAGGTACCCTAAGGAAGGTCTTTGATAAAAAAATTGTGGTGGATAAAAAAGGGAAACTGCTGGTATCCTGCACAAACTTCTTTTTTTTCCAAAACGTTTTCTTCCCTTTGAGGGACAAACTTGACAATCTAAGGCACATTTGTTGTCTTCTAATGCTTTCAGTATGATCTAGCTCAAAATTCTCTTAGGTTGTAAAAATTTGAACATAAGTATAGATATGAAAAGCAACAGGCTATCAACTCATATATATGTATGTATAGGCTGTTATCAAACAACTAAATTTTACACTGGTCCAAACTGAAAACATTTGCAGACAACAAATATTAACCAAATAGTAAGATTTGTGATATGATAGAAAACGTTGTACGAAAAGAAGAAAATGCTGGTTACCAGCATTTTCTCTTTTCCCACAATGTTTTCAACTACTTTCTTTCTCAAAGTCATTAAAACTTAGGATTGTGTGGTAAAGAGTTTAGAACCCACAATGTTTTCAGAAGCTTTCTTTCTCAGGGTTGTTAAAACTCTGAATTGTATAGTAAAGAGTATAGAACTTGTCACAAATAACTATCTCATTCTGACCTTGAATTCATTGCAATTTCACAACATTTTAAGCCTAAGGATAGAATCTGTGCTGACCAACCTTGTTTAACTGTGATTTAATATCAGTTTCTAGATCATCTATTTTCTCTTTCAGTGCGGTCAGGCCTTCATCAAAATCTGCTTTGATCAGAAACTCGTTGTTTTCAACTTGATTCAGGTCCATTGTGGCTTCAACCATTTCTTGGTATTTAGCAAAATCCATCAGTAACTCCTGTAAAATCATCATAAAATATGAGCATATAGAATAATTCTGAATTCATATTCCACACAGTATTTTTAAGTTTCTGCAGTAAAGCAGTATTAGTTGTACTCTCAGGTGGCAAGGGGCCTGCGAACATGTTCATGGCTTTGGCAAATCATGCCACACCCCCCCCCCCCGAGCCTCGGCTGGGAAAAAAAAAGTGTGAAAAAAAAAGTGTGACATAGGAGGACATGCCTCATGATTGACAAAATCACAGTTAAATAAAAATGATTATCACAACTTATGACTATTTGAAATATGACTTATCTCAGTAAATGACTATCTTTGAAGAAAGAAGCATCACAGAGAAAACTTTTTAATCTGGATTTAAAAACAAGAAAGCTTTCAGTATCCCCGATTTGTTGGGGCAGTTCATTCCAGAGCAAAATCCCTCTATAGGAAAAGACTTTTTGAAGCCTTTGACCCTTGGAATTGAACAGCGCCCACTCTCTTTGAAAAAATGTTCCAAGTCGGCACTGTTGTCATTGGCAGCTACTCTGAGTCTAGTAGGCTACTACATTGATGGGTATCACAGCATAGGATTGTAGAATAGATAGGTTTGAGCATAGCCTCATACTGCTAGCAAAATAACCTTAATTTGTCAGTTTGATTGTATGGTGCTTAAAGCCATTTTCAACAATATTTCACTTATATTGTGGCAGCCAGTGCACCTATCCGTGCTTTCCTGGAGTTTCTTCTTATCAGTGCTCTGCACAATATTCTTTCCAAGTCACTGGCTGCTTTCCCTCATAACCATTGTGGAACAATGGGCAGCTGTGAGAGAGGAATGAATACTGTCGCAATAATTATCATTAATCCTCGAAAAGAAATTTGCCAAGCCGGGAATTGAACCAGCCACCCCCTGTGCTCAAGTTCTGTACGCTACCAACTGAGCTACAAATAAAAAACCTGTCTACAGTATGCCGAATGTTTAATTAGAAGTACACCCAGTTTGTAAGTAAGACAATCTATGCTGACCAACCTTTAATGGGTTTGTAAACAATTCCATAAGGAGAGGTTTATGTTTTCCCTCTGTTTTCTCCAGAGTTTCCAGTAGGTGAGGCATCTTGTCAATAGCTTGGTATACTCTGTAAACATCCTGAATTAAAGTTTAACCCTTTACCATACGGCAAAATTTGAGACTTGCCCATATTGAAGGAATTTAATATATCAACATTTCATTTTTTTTTTTTTTTCAGTCGATAGTATTTGTTTATTAATGGGTAGAAAACATTGTTGGAAAAGGAGAAAATGCTGGTAACCAGCATTTTCTCCTTTTCCAACAATGTTTTCATAAGCTTTCTTTATCAGGGTCGTTAAAAGTCGTGATTGTGTGGTAAAGGGTTAAACAGTTAAATTTTCATATCCAACTCTTTCACGAAAAATCCCTGGTTTCAACCACCCTGGGGAACAACACTTTTGAAAACATTGTGGGAAAAGAAGAAAATGCTGTAACCAGCATTTTCTCCTTTTATCTACAATGTTTACTACCTTTTCAAAGGCAATACCAATAATTTAAGCCATACTTAAATTTTTGTCTGTGTATGCTTTTAATTTGGACAAGTCTACATTCATTGGTGTGGTAAAAAGTTAACAAAGTAGCAGAAAGTGTAGATCCGAGATCAGAATTTAAATTCTGTGCTGGTTACCTACAATTTCTCCTTTTCCCACAATGTTTTCATGTCTTCATCTTATTGTATATTTTTATATTACATACTTCAGAGCTTTTCACTTGCATCCCAAAGTACAGAATTATATTAAAATGTCCAAAAATCAAAATATGACTGGCCGTCATTATAATAAACTTCATCATTAGACATCATGTTTTCTGAACTTTTTAATGCATAGTACTAAATAAAATTATGAAAAATAAATGGACCATTTGTTTAACAGTCACTACTAAGATATGAAAAATGTGTCTATCAAACATGTTTATTGACGATGAAATTATCAAGCAAAAGAAAAAGATGCTCGGTCGCCATCTTGTATGTTTACAAACCTCTTGCAACTGTGACGTCATCATATGCCTATACTGAAAATTCTGAAACCCGAGTAGGTCGACGAAATAGTTCTTATCGCTTTTGAAATGAAAAAGACAATTTAAAGATAAGTTAATGAATTTGATGAAAACGCTGTTAAACAACGAGAAATTATGTAAACATTATCAAAGTTTATAATAAAAAGGTTACTGCATTTGTATGGGAATATAATTTTTGCATTGAACTCGTTCTTTTGGCGTAGTTGCCCTTGCAAGCTCAGGCAACTCTAACCAAAGAGTTCATTCAAAAGAACTTTTTCAACAAAGTATGTTTCCATACAAGTGCATTAACCTATATTGCTTATCTTACTTGTAAAGAAGCCTTTTTTTGCTGAAATTTCTTGGCAAGTCTCTGAAAATCTGGAATTCTACGTAACTGATCTTCGTGGAGTGTTTGTCTTAATTCTGTATCTTCCACGACAGTTTCAACAACATTCAGCCTTTCCTCTGTTACAGAAAAGAAGCATGCACAGAATTTTTTATGCAGCATTTAACAATGTTTTCAACATTTTTTTCAGTAATATAACGGCAGCCAGTACACCTAATAATGCTTCCTACCACACTGTTTCCAAGTCACTGGCTTAGCCCTTCACCAAACAATCCCGTGTTTCATGAAGATGAAGCCTTTTGAAAACATTGTGGGAGAAGGAGAAAATGCTGGTTACCAGCATTTTCTCCTTCTCCCACAATGTTTTCTAACCTTATAATAGAAAAATCCCACCATTTACATCACATTTTAATTGTCGTCTGCAATTGCTTTCAATTTGGACCAGTCTATATTTTTGTCGTTTGGTAAAGATTTAAACTATATTGGTTGGTTGGTTGTAATGGGGTTTAACGCCACTTTAACAGCTAAGGTCATATCATGGCGGTCGGTGACGCACATGTGTTTCCTGGCTTTCTCATACCAGTACTAACACAACTTTCTTTCCAAAGCCACCGACTACTTTTCTCACATGCTTCAGCAGAGTTGAGAGGCGAAAATACGCTGGAAAGAAAGTTCGCCTCAACCGGGTATCGAACTCACAACCACCAGGTCATGAGTCCGACATGCTCACCACTGAGCCACCCGGGTGGGCAGTTAAACTATAAATATGAATCATGAAAATGAAACATTTAAGGAAAACTACAACGGGATCCATATGTGCAAATCAAAATGAAGAAAATTCAATATTGACAGCTAAATCAACTTATTTCAGTTATGACCTTGATCTTAGGAAACTGACTCAGTTATTTGACCTTTTCTAGCTTCTTTTCTACCACATGAATGGTCCGAGATTTCATTACAAAACCAAAAATACTGTGGTGGGTGTCAACAATAGTTTTCCTTGAGTAGGTAGGTTATTCTATCAGCAACTACTTGTACTCCCTGTCTCTCCAATATTTTTCCTCATAGTAACAAATATCACAAGAGGACCTTTTGGACTGTTTGATTAATGATAATCCTAAAAAAGAAAGCCAACCCTCTTCAAAACAATCCTGCGTGGGGAGCAGTGCTGTTGAAAAAAATTGTGGGAAAAGGAGAAAGTGATGATAAACAGTATGATTTCCTTTCTCCACAATATTTCCTACCTTTTACAAGAAAGATTACATTATCTAAGTCACATTACCTGTAATTTGATATCTACTACACCTTCCAAAATGGACAAGTCCAAAATTTTATTTTCGGGTAAAAAGTTAACCCTTTACCAGACGACAACATTTTAGCAATGTCCAAATTGAAAGCATTTCTAGACAATTTCAATGTGGCTTAAATAATGTAATTTTTTTTTTGATAGGTAGAAAACATTGTGGGAAGAGGAAAAAATGCTGGTCACCAGCATTTTCTCCTTTTCCTACAATGTTTTCAAAAGGTTCCTTTCCCAGGGTCATTAAAGTCAGCATTTTGCAGCAAAGGGTTAAAAAATTTGATTTTTCTAACCCTTGCTGCTGTTTCAAACACATTACCTATTCTATTTTTATCCATCAACGGCTGTTTCACCCACTGGCTCAGTAACCTCTGACCTTGCGCTGTCCTACAAGCATTTAACAATCCTAGAATACTCTGATTTTTGTTGCCACCTGTAATGAAAGAAGATCAAGACTGGTCGACTGAATTCGAGTTTAATGCCATTTTTTAACAGCTTAGGTCAATTTTCTGTATGTCAAAGGACGAGTTTACATCATGAATCAGCTTGTTGTCAGACAAAAAGGAATCAATGGATCCATATTTATATGACTTTCTTGGTATCATGCATCATAGAGATGCATTAAGCCTCCTTTTGCCAGAGCATGGCTCATATGTATATTAATTGTGTAATCAAACTATTTTTTTTTTTCTCCATTAACCCTTGCAATGCCTTTTACAACTATGGTTGCCTTTGCGGCCAGTATAGATCAAGATCAGACTGCACAAAACTTGCAGTCTGATCTTTGATCTACACTGTCTGCTTAGCTGAAATACTACAGACAAAAAGCAACCATAAAATGGCCTGCAACATGGGAAAAGGGGCATTCGGATATTTGCGTAAAGTGTTGTCTTGGATATGAGACGGCACTCTACGACTACATCAGATTCTGTCCTACAGTAGACTTGCGCAAAACAGAAAATTTATATAAGAAGGAAAAGTGTTGTTTAGGATAAGTCTGCGTGGACGGCCCAGGCTGATCCGGGACGACACTTTACGCAGGTGTCCAAATGCCCCTTTTTGCGTGTTGCAGGCCAAATTGCAATTATCTATGTTTATTCTAGACTGAAAATGTCTAGTCATTGCAATTATCTATGTTTATTCTAGACTGAAAATATCTAGTCAGTTTTTTTTTGGCAATTAACCCATTTACAACACAGAGCCAAACCCTAGAAAGAAAGCTCCTGAAAACATTATGGGAAAAGAAGAAAATGCTGGTAACCAGCATTTTCTCCTTTTCCAACAATGTTTTCTACCCTATGAAAGACAAATTTTATATTTTGAGTAACATTTAATTTGTGGTCTGCAAATGCTTTCAATTTGGACAAGGCTTAAAGATACATCTTTACTCGTTTTCAGCCAGTTTTTCACCTATTTCATCCTTATTTTATGAAGCTATTCATTACTTCATTATCTCATGAAACTATGATTTTTGTTGTATCATCATGCCAAATGATGCCCCTGATGGCTGCAAGGTTGCACAGATTACGACGGACTAGAAAGTACATTTCATGTTACGGAGGCCTTCAAAGTAATCGCTGTTATCGATTCCAGTTTTAAATGTGGACAAATCTATCCCTTTCACAATATATTGTGCAACCGCTTTAACTTGTCACCTACTGAATATTCCATCTTTTTACGTGATCTATTTGTAGATCTCCAATAAATCTATGAATTTATAACTTTTCTTCAGAATCATGTGTGCAGGTATTTAACCTAAACAACAAGGACACAGCTTCGAGTTCACCTTATTGTAAAAACATATTCATTTCAACTTCGGTTTGAACAAGGTAAATATCAGAAAAATCAGACACGGTCATGGAAACAAAGTAATGACAAGTCAAAGCAGTTTCACAAATATTGGTAATTTACTTATGTTTACTCAGCAAAGCCATTCTACGCACCTTCAAGTTTCAACAATGTTTTTTTCTCTGTAGATGTAAGGATATATCTTTAAATTTCGTTGTTTGGTAAAGAGTAAAGGAGTTACACCTTTACTCCCGACAAACCTACCTTCGACTGAGTTAGGTAACAAGCTCAAAGCCCTCACAGCCGCTGCATCCAGTCTCATATACTGTCCAAGATCAAACGACTTCAATGTGAACTGACCAAAATTACTCTCATCAGACAGAAGCTGAAAATAACAGATTGATTGATTGATTGTATGGTGTTTAACTCTTTGTCACAAAATCCCGAGTCTATCCGACCATAAGAAAAAATACCTTTGAAAACATTGTTGGAAAATGCTGGTAACCAGCATTTTCTCCTTTTCCCGCATTGTTTTCTACTCTTCAACAATAAAATTTTAACTTTTGAGTTGCATTATACTGTCATCTGTAAATGCTTTAAATTTGGAAAAATCCAAAATTTTTATGTTTGGTATAAAGTAAATGCTATTTTCAGCATCATTTCAGTTATATCACGGCAGCAAGAGCACCTATCTATGCTTTCCTGGAATTTCTTTCACCAGTACTCAGTACAATATTCTTTCCAAGGCACTGGCTGCTTTCCCACCTAACCATCATCGAAACAATGGTCAGTGGTGAGTGAGCAATGAATCCTGTGACAATGACTATCATAAATCCTCGGAAAGAAATTGGCCGAGCCAGGGTTCAAACCTGCGACACTCCATCCTCAAGTCCTGTAAGTTACAGACTGAGCTACTACGGCTCGGCACTGTCTCATGGACCTACTTTTTGACCCTACATGACACAATGACCCATGACCCAAGCTTGTTGTAGATGTCATCAAGACTAATATCCTGACTCTTTTCCTTAGTTTTGGAAAATGACACCGCAAGATTGTACACAACCCTTTTCTAAGATTTGTGCCACTGACTTACTTTTTGACCTAATATGACCCATTTTCATACCTGTCCAAGAAATCATAATACCAAACATTTTAAATAGTGCTCAAGAGTATTGGGCTGAAAATGTTGCCTCTAAAGTGTACATAAGTTTTTTCTAAGATTTCACCAGGTTTTTGACCTGACATGGCCTCTTTTCAAACTTGTCCACAATATCAACAAGATAAACATTCTGACTAACTTTAACAAGTACTGGACAGAAAACATGACCTCTACAGTGTGAACGTTTTTTAAAGGTTTGGCCTGGTGACTTAGTTTTTGGCCTGATGTTACCAATTTTCAAACTCATTTGAGATATTATCAAGACAAACTCTTTCATGAGTATCTGACTGAAAATGTAGCCTCTAGAGCCTTCACAAGGTTCACAAGGAGGAAGAATGACGGACACGGCAAGATCATAAAAGCTCAACTTGGGTACTTTGAGCTCAGGTGAGCAAAAATCATTAGTGGTTCAACAGCAAGTTCGGAGAAACATGACCTATGCTTACCTCTAAATATTTAATGAGTGCAGCTACAGATCCCACTGCATTTACCATTTCAACTTCAGCTGAAAACATAGAGATGGCACACTATAACTGTACTAGAGGTGACCTAATACCCCTGCCAATAATATTGAAAACAGTGTCGAACTCCATATATACAAGCAAATCCATGGGTCATTAACTCTTTACCAAACAACAAAACTTTAGACTAGTCCAAATTGAAAGCATTTGCGTATGACAAAATAAATGACTCGAAATTGAAATTTGTTTTGGGAAGGGTAGAAAACATTGTTGGAAAAGGAGAAAATGCTGGCAACTAGCATTTTCTCCTTCTCCCAAAACGTTTTTCAAAAGCACTCTTTCTCAGGGTAAGTTAAAAGTAAGGACTGAAGGGTAAAGGGTCAAACAGGCTTGTTTAGTAAGGTATTAGGTCATATATCAGGACACTGGAAATGAAAAACAAATTACAAGTTTCAGAGAAACTTACTATTTTTGACATTTGTTTTCATATTCTTTTCCTGCTTCATATCCTTTAAATGCTGGCTTTATGAGGAGACCATAGATCACAATCACAATGCATATAGTGTTACAGATAATAAAGTAATGGGTACGGAAAGATTGTATTAACTCAAAAAGAGCAGTCACTTTTGAGATGAGGTAAAAAACAACATGTCTCATGGACAGACGACATAAGCTCTGCCTGTAGAAAAAAAAAAACAAGAGGACCATGATGGTCCTAAATCGCTCACATGAAATGCAACTCAGCTGTAAGACTCAGTGTTTGCCAATAGTGGCACATACCTGGTACAGGTTCACATCTGTGACAGCCCAAAATAGGGTTATGTTGTGCTTTATTTATTTGCAATCAAATTTACAATAAAAAGTTATTCATTGCAAATATACTCTGATTTAACAATACAGTGAACTCCACTTATAATGATACTCAGGGGACCGAAGAAATCATATCGTTTTATCTGAATATCGTTTTAACTGATGTATATTCTTATAAAAAGAGACCCTGTTGGGACCAAGGGATTAACGTCATCATAAGCAATATATCGTATTAAGCAATATAGTAATAAGCAAAGTTTACTGTAATTGTTGCAGAGATGCTCAAGAAATTAATTAATATTTTAGCAGATCAGTATTGAGTTGACTCTTTTCAAGATATAATGGTGATCAACCTCTTTCCCACAACCACTTGCAAGAAGACTCAACACCATATTGCTACATGCCAAATATGAAAGCTCTAGCCCTTATGGTTTGGGACAAAAAGATTTTTAAAGATTTCCCTCTTTATCTCTATGTGAAATCCGAGACCAACAACATAGGGCTAATTTTCACACCAGGGCCATAATTTTAAGTATTTTGGTAGAGGGCCACTAGATGATGCTACATGCCAAATATGAAAGCTCTAGCCCTTATGGTTTGGGACAAGAAGATTTTTAAAGATTTCCTTCTTTATCTCTATGTGAAATCCGAGACCCCACAACATAGGGCCAATTTTTAACACCAGGGCCATAATTTGAAGTGTTTTGGTAGAGGGCCACTAGATGATGCTACATGCCAAATATGAAAGCTCTAGCACTTACGGTTTGGGACAAGAAGATTTTTTAAGATTTCCTTCTTTATCCCTATGTGAAATCCGAGAACCCACAACATAGGGCCAATTTCCACACTGGGGCCATATTTTGAAGTATTTTGGTAGAGGGACACTAGATGATGCTACATGCCATATATTAAAGCTCTAGCCCTTACAGTTTGGGACAAGAAGATTTTTAGTTTTTTCTTTCGGTTGCCATGGCAACCAGAGTTCTTCATGGAATTCAAATCTTTGAAGTATTCTGAAAGTGCATCACCTAAGGTTCATTTCTGTGAAGTTTCATTGAAATCTGATTGGCGGTTTCAGAGGAGAAGATTTTATAGTAATTGTTTACGGACGGACAGACAGACAGACGGACAGACGGACGACAGACATTGACCAATCACAACAGCTCACCCCGAGCACTATGTGCTCGGGTGAGCTAAAAACCCTTTCTGGGTTTCCCAACAGAGCAAATAAATGAGTGTTGCCTTTTACTTACGTAATGATGAAGCACAACTGTGGTCAGACTTTTTCATTTTCAGCAGTCTATCCAAGTCCTGCACTATATCTTTGTTGGAAAATTCAGCTGAAATGTGAAATTATATACAAGAAAAACATAAGTTTTTCATTCACACATTTGATACTGTATAAATTGACTATTGCCTCCTTTTTCACAATGTTTTCTACATTTAACCCTTTACAAAACAAATCTGAGTTTTGAAATGGCCTTGTGGAAGAAGCCTTTCAAATACATTGTGGGAACCAGTATTTTTTCTTTTTCCTGCATTATTTTCTATCCTATCAAAGACAAATACCATAATTTGAGCCACATTCAATTTAAACAAGTCTAAAATTTTGTCATCTAGTAAAGAGTTCAATGAAAAATTCCATCATTTGAGGAATATTTACTTTGCCATTTGCAAATGTTATCATTATAAATGAGCCATGCTCTGGCAAAAGGGGGCTTACTGCATCTCCGCAATACATGATACCAAGCAAGCCATCACATGGTTATGGATCCATGATAGCCACTTTTTTTTTTTTTTTAAACAACCGACTTAATCATCAGGTAGACTGCTCCTTCGAAATACAGAAAATTGACCAATATCGAAAAGTTTCGGTCCAGGTCAGCCTGCGCGGACTGCGCAGGCTGACCTGGGTCAATACTTTTCGCAGATGCATTAAGCCCCCTTTTCACAGAGCATGGCTCAATTTCTTTTTCGTAAGTCTAACGTTTTGGCATCTTGGTTTGTTTTCATCAACCATTCTCAAGAACATTCCTCAATCTTATTCTCCAGAATTTTCTAAGTTTGAAAGTAACACGACTTCGGATTGGCTAAACCAAATGGTGGTTTAGCCAATCAGAAGTTGTGTTACTTTCCAATCTAGGAAAATCTTGGAGAATAAGACTGAGAATGTCCTTAAGAATGGTTGATGAATACGAACCCTGAAAAAAAGAGAAGCAACTTGCCGGCTTACATTTTTTTCTTTCTGTCAAGATGAGACCACTTCTCTGCAGAACTTCTTGCAATCTACCGGCATCTGAGGATACATCACCGGCTGCTATCAGGCACTCTTTGGGACCTAGATGTACGACAAACGCCTGTACACAGAAAAAGAAAATTAATTTGAGCCATGCTCTGTGAAAAGGGGGCTTAATGTATCTACAAAAATATCGACTTAGGTCAGCCTAAGCGGCTGCGCAGGCTTACCTTGGCTGAAACTTTCACGATTGATAAATTTTTCGTATGTCCCAGGACTGGTCTACTCTACCTAATAATTAAATCGGTCTTTAAAAAAAGTGGCTATTATGGATCCATAAATATTGTATATGATTTCTTGCTTGGTATTGTGCATCGCAGATATGCATTCAGCCCCCTTTTGCAAGAGCATGGTTCATTTAAATCAACTCTTAACCACACGACAAAATTTTTGTCTGGTCCAAACTGAATCATTTGCAGATGACAAATTATATGTGCCTCAAATGATCGACTTTGATTCTGAAAGGTTTGAAAACATTGTGGGAAAAGGAAAAAAATGCTGGTTTCTTCTCAAAGTTGTCGTAACTTGGGATCATGTAGGGGTTGAGAATATTTAACAATGATTTTTGGTAAGCACAAGAAGTTTGGTTTCTGGAAACTAGCCATATGGATGAAATTTGAGCAACGGAAAACATTAATATGGCTTTGTTCACAAAAATTAAAGAACGCTAATGATGGTCATTGAAACAGGATTTGTTCCTCTCTTTCTACTGATAATTTTTTCCCCAATGGTTATTTGGGAAAGCAGCCAGTGGTTTGGGAAAAATATTGTTAATAGTGCTGGTAACAGAAACTTTAAGAAGGCATGGATAGGTACACTGGCTGCCGTGACAACTGAAGTAATGTTGAACAGCATTAAACACCATAAAAACAAGCAAACAAACAAATGGTCGGTGGGTCAGTTGGTCGATCAATGGATCTATCAATCAATCAACCAATCAACCAACCAACCAACCAACCAACAAACCAACCAATCAATCAATGAATCAATCCATCAATCAACCAACCAATCAACAACATTGTGCAAGCACTATTATAAAACATACCTCAAGATTGGAAAACTGGTCATTGTCTGTGAATTCACTGACAAGAAACTTCCTTTGTGTTGCATCGGCATATCCTACACCAACCAGCTGGGGACAAAAAGGAGGAGAAAAGAAATAGGAATGCATACCACAGCACAATTATTTATTAGAATGAATCACTGAACATGTATTTATCACATAAGTAAACCCTTAACTACACAATCTAATAATTTAACAACCCAAAGAAAGACAGATCATGTAAACATTGAGGGAAAAGGAGAAAATTCCGTTCACCAGCATTTTCTCCATTTTCCACAATGTTTTCAACTGGCATGTTTTTCACAGTCATTTTATCTCGGGTAAACCCATTACCAAACAATAAGTTTTCAGATGAGCCCATTTTGAAAGCTTTTTCAGAAGAGAAAATTAACATAACTCAAAAATAGAAACTTGCCTTTGAAGGAAAGAAAACATTGTGGGGAAGGATTAATTTAGGTCACGAGCATTTTCTCCTTTTCCAGCGACATTTTCCAAAGGTTTCTTCCTTAGAGTCATTAAAACTTGGAGTTGTAAGGTAAAATGTTAAACTAATCTACTTTCAAGGGTTACATTCAGGTGCAGATAACTCTGTAATGCTCCATGATACACGCCTAAAAATTCAAGGTTCAAATTTAACGGTCGCAAACTCGCAAAATGCGAGCTGAAATGAAAAAACGCGAGTGCCAAATTCTAGCACTCGAAATAATTTGCGAGTGCGCCGGAAAATGGGCAAACCTATCGCTTAAAAATCTGAAATTAATCCATAAATGCGATCGTTTTTCGTGTACACTGAATTGCCGTATGCGGTGTAGAACTATCCTTTGAGAGTATCATCGACCACGTGACCGGTATTCGTAGAGACACTTGTTGCAATATTGTAAATACATATATCCGATATTTAAAGCGCGTAGACGATTCTGACGTTGTTTATACGTCTGCATTGCCTCGCTTAGAGTATGGAGCGGAAAATATCCAGTTTTTTCGGCAATAGGCCGGATTCCGTGACATCGCCGGAATATTTATTTAATATAAATTAATGATCAAACAGTTTGTCCAAACAAAGGATATTTCTTTGCCATGCAGAATGTGTAGAGTCTGAGCTATAATATTGTATGAGCAAACAGAGGAGACCCACTCAACAATATTTAGACTCTCCCAAATTGAAAGCGTCTGCATTTGGCACAAAGGAAAGTTAATTCTCTAATAATGTAGAAAACATTGTGGGAAATGGAGAAATTGCTCATTATGAGCAATTTCTCCTTTTGCCACAATGTTTTCATAAGTTTCTCATTTCAGAGTCGTTAAAACACGGGACTGAGTGGCAATGGGTTAAAATATTGCTAGTACAAAATTAATTTTGGCTAGTAGAAAAAATGGTCACTAGCAAATTTTTGCTAGTTGAAAAAAAAGTTAAATTTGACCCCTGAAATTGTGTCTAGTAAAACTACTGTCCTGGGTTTTTTTTCTCACAAAGTTTGCATGGAATAGAAACTGTGAAAAGAATTTGCAGTAAAAAGCTGTCGAGTGCAAGCAAGCTTAGTTCCCTACCATATTCAAAACTTGAGGGCTCTGTGAAAAGTGAACTTAATCTCTATGATGCATTATACCAGGCAAGTCATAATATAATTATGCATCCATAAAATCCATTATGGATACATGGGTATTGCCTATTACAAGATAGTCTGGTCCTTTGACATGCAGAAAACTGAACATTGGCAAAAAGTTTCGTCCCAAGTCAGCCTGGGCAGTCTGCACAGGCTGATCTGGGTTGAAACTTTCTGCAGATACACTAAACCCCCTTTTTACATGGCATGGTTCATCAATAGAATGGATATTTTCAGTTTGAGGGGGAAAAAACTCCAAAAACCTGTAATTTCAATGCTACTTTCAGCAAAAACATCTAGGCATTGAAGAAAGTGAAAATGCAAACAAAAGTACCTCATGAAAGTATTAGGGCTCTGCTGCAAGAGCTTCATTTTGTGAAAATTCTACGTCAAAAAAGGGGCTAATTGTGTAACAAATATTTTGATGGTTACCTGTCCCTCTTGTATGGGTTCCCCTTTTGACAGTTAACAACTTGTCCGAGTCTGAAGTAAATATCTTCAATAATAACAGAAATATAACAAAATGTCAAAGCTTTTGCATGACAACCACACAGAAGATGCCAGGGCTATGACAATAACTCATCTTTTTCTTCGGGAAAAAAAAAAAAAAAAAAAAAACTGCATGTTTCAGTCTGATCCTGATCTACCCTATGCTGGTTACAAAAAAAATGTCATGGAGGGTACTCTTTGTGTTCAACAAGCATTTCTTTTTTCTTTTGTGAGAATCATTCTTCTAAGATATTCAGTTCATCTAAGATATACCTTTTGTCCATTGTCAGAAGACAGTTTCACTGCAATAACACCAACTGAATTGGACATATCAGCACTGCCAAAGAGTATGTCTTCAAACTGGGTCAAATTACCTGGTGAAGCCTAAAAGATAAATCCATAAGGGCCCCATTGGGTTTAGATACTTCTAAAAAAGTCTTTGGGATACACTGATTGATTGCTTTGTGTTTTATGCCGCTTTCAACGTCATTTCAGTTATATCATGGCCACAGCTCACATATTCTTGCATTTCCTGCATTTCACCAGTGCTAGGCAAGGGCTCTGAAGTGTTTTACCCAAGGACAATCCCATGAAAAACCCGGTGAATTCAGTGAAGCTGGAACCCGGGACCTCTATGTCACGAGTCCTACACTTTACCACTGAGCCACACAGGACCCCCTTAAGGATGAAACCAGAAATATCTACAAATTCTACAAAAAAAATAACAAAATTCTAGACCTATTGATATTGAAAGCGTTTCACACTTTACCACACAATTCCAAACTTTAACAACCCTGTGGGAAAAGGCTTTTGAAAACATTTAGGGAAAAGGAGAAAATGCTGGTTACCAGCATTTTCTCCTTTTCCCAAAATGTTTTCAACCCTTTCAATGACAAATTCTAACGTTTGCGCCACACTTAAATTGTCAACTACAAATGCTTTCGATCTGGATATGTCCGAACTTTTGTCCTTTGGTAAAGAGTTAAAGACAATCAGGTAAATGTGGCTCGCATGATTGGATTTGTCTATAAAAGTGCAGAAAACATTGTGGGAAAGGGAGAAAATGCTGGTTACTAGCATTTTCTCCTTTTCCCACACTATTTTCAAAAGCTGTCTGCTTTTTGGTCATTAAACTCAGGATTGTTCAGTAAGCCGTTAACTCTTTACCAAACAAAATAATTTTAGACTGGTCCAAATTTGAACCATTTGCAGACAACAAATGAAATAAAGCACAAATGGTAAAATTTGTGCCTGAAGGGTAGAAAAGATTGTGGAAAAAGGAGAAAATGCTGGTAACCAGCATTTTCTCCTTTTCCCACAATGTTTTCAAAAGCTGTCTACTTCTGGGTCAATAAACTCAGGATTGTTTGGTCAGCGGTACAAGATGAATGAATCTTGTTGCAATGACTATCATCAATCCTCAAAAAAAAAAAAAAAAAACTGACCAAGCCTGGGATTGAACCAGGGACCTCCTGTTCTCAAGTCTTGTATGCTACAGACTAAACTACTGGGGCTCAGCATCTGTGAAAGGATTCACAATATTCTCATAAGTCTTCTCTGCCAGGGTCGTTGAATGATTGATTGACTGAATGGTGTTTACGCTGCTTTCAACATTATTTCATATTACGGTGACAGCTCACATATTCATGTATTTCCTGGGTTCCACCAGTAATTGGCTATGGCTCTGAAGTGTCTTGTCCAAGGACACTCCCACGAAAACCCAGTGGATCCAGTGGGGCTCGAGCCAAGGCCTCTAGGCCACAAGTCTTACACTTTACCACTGAGCCACGCAGGACCCCCCAGGTATGTTACAACTCTGGACTGTTTTGTAAAGAGGTAGAGGGTTTTACATAGGCGTCGTTTTATAAAAAGGTGGACTTACCTTAAAGGCAAGGCTCCAATCATTATTTTTAGCTCCCCCTTTGTTTTTGTAGACTTCCACTCTATACTGTTTTACAAGCAGAAGATCCTTTACAAGAGCTTCAAAGTTCATCTTACTGAGAACAACTGATTCCAGCTTCTTTTCCCCTGATGAAAAATCATTGAAATAACTCATAACTCTTAACAATGCCATAAAAATGTAGACCTATGATGGAATTGGATATGGTAGAAAACATTGTTGGAGAAGGAGAAAATGCTGGCATCCAGCATTTTGTCCATGTCCAACAAAGTTTTCAAAAGGCCTCTTTCTCAGGGTTATTAAAACTTGAGATTTGGACAAGTCTAAAATTTTGTCCTTTCATAAAGAGTTAACTCTTTACCAAATTACCTTTGTGGACAACAAAATAAAGGTGACTCAAAAACTGAAATTTGGAAGGATAGAAAACAATGTGGGAAAAGGAGAAAATGCTAGTTACCAAAGTAAAGTTGGGATTGTGCGGTATAGGGTTAAAAGTTTACCTGATCCAAGATACTTGATAACCCCAGTTGTCTTGAAAACCTCCTTGCTGACATACACTGCATCCTGTCCATGGGCTGTGTAATAGTCCTACGTAATATAAAAGCATAATATGCCAGCTTTAACAAGCAACAATATTTTAGACTAGACTGAATATCAAAGCATTTGCAGATGACAAAATAAATATGACTCAGAAAATCGTTTTGGAAAGGGTAGAAAACACTGTGGGAAAAAGACAAAATGCTGGTCACCGGAAAATATTGGTTACCAGCATTTTCTCCCTTTCCCACCATGTTTTCAAAATATTTCTTCCTTTGAGACGTTCAAACTCAGTATTGTTTGGTAAAGGGTTAAATTGATTTCAACATTATCAAAGTCATCATGAGGTGGCCAGTGTAGCTCTCTATGTGTTCCTGGTGCTTCTTTTACCATGTGTTCATGCTCTTTCCAAGCCACTGGCTGTTTTCCCACATTTGCAAAACCCTAGTATCATGTGAGTGTGAGAGAGTGTGAGAGAGGAATGAAAGGAATGAATTCTTAATTTCCCCCCCCCCCCCCCCCCCCCCGTGACATTGTTTGGAGACCACTTAAAACATCTGTCTATTGAAATGAAATAATTTCTCTACTTACAGTTCTGTCAAAAAATCTCAATGTAGTGTTTGATTTCTGGAAAATATAAAAAAAATCCAATTAAATACCATCACTGCTCCTTCCTTCTACTCTTGTTTTTTCTTTAATTCTTTACCTGACAACAAAATTTTAGTCTCGCACAACTTGAAAGCATTAGCAGACAAATAATTCAGTGTTCGGTACGACAATTTCTGTCTCTAAAATGATATGATACGTTGTTGGGAAATAGAGAAAAGGCTTGTTACCAGCAGTTTCTTTTTTTTCCACAATGTTTTCAACTGCTGTCTCTGTCAGAATTATCATAACATTGAATTATGTCATAAAATAAATAAGCCATGCTCTGACAAAAGGATTCTTCATGAATCTCTGTGACGCATTATGCCAAGCAAGACAACACATAATTATGGATCTCATACAACCCATTCAGCCTAACAACTGACAGGATCCTGAGGTAGATTGGTCCTTAGATATACAGAAAATTGACCAATAACAAAAAGTTTTAACTCAGGTCTGCCTGTGCAGGCTGACCTGAGTCAATACTTTTTGCAAATGCATTAAGCTCCCTTTTTACAGAGCATGTTTCAAATATGAATAACATACATACACATATTCATACAAAAAGGGTAAACAAACAATCATGTATACACACTGATTCACACAAAGTGTTCTGCCTAGGGTTACTAAAGAGTGGTTAATTGTTCCTATCAATCTGAGAAGAAGTGTTTATAGCATTTATTCCTGCCCAGGACTGTACAGCATACTTTAAATACTGACCTGTTTACAAGTAGCCCCGCCCGGGTGGCTCAGTGGTGAGCGTGTCGGACTCATGACCTGGTGGTTGTGAGTTCGATACACGGTTGAGGCGAACTTTCTTTCCAGCGTATTTTCGCCTCTCACCTCTGCTGAAGCATGTGAGAAAAGTAGTCGGTGGCTTTGGAAAGAAAGTTGTGTTAGTACTGGTGTGAGAAAGCCAGGAAACACATGTGCGTCACCGACCGCCATGATATGACCTTAGCTGTTAAAGTGGCGTTAAACCCCAATACAACCAACCAACTGTTTACAAGTCAAAAGACAGTTTCTGGAATACCCCTCTCTAGAAATTAAAATCATTTTTAAAAAATAGAGTGTGACAATTTTAAAATTCATTCTGAAAAATGGGCAATACGAGTAAAATGCACATTACGATTTAAGAATGCAATAAAAATATTTGATCTACTTCTACAATGACTCTCCGTTTACCTTTCTTTCTTAGTTTCTTGGTCAGGTCTGTAAAAATATATAATTATGGTAGAGAGTGAACTCTTTACTATACATCAAAAATGTACACTGGTCAAAACTGAAAGCATCTGCAGACAAGAATTTAAATATTGCTCAAATGGATTTTGTCATTGATAGGGTAAAAAAAACATTGTGGGAAAAGGAGAAAATGATGGTAACCAGCATTTTCTCCTTTTCCCACAATGTTTTCAAAAGGCTTCTCCCTCAGGGTTGCTAAAATTTAGGATTGTGTGGTAAAGTGTTGAAGGAAATCCAACAGATAACTGATATGCCTACCTCAGGTAAAGATCTATGATAAGAGAGAAATCCTTGTTCTTGGACAAGATCTGAAAGGGAAAAAAAAAAGCAACATTTAATGACAAAGTTAATCATTAAAATTACCCTTTGCCAAACAATCACAACTTTTAACAACCCTGAAAAAATGCTGGTAATTAACTGCAAAGATTTAAACAGTATATAGTTCTTACCAATTACAAAATCATTTTCTAATTTCATCTTTCCTTTAGTGTCACAGAAAATATCATTCAATTTCATCCAGTACAAACATTTGAAAGGAAACCCATCTTGACCAACATCACTCTTCGACAGCAATTTTGAAAATGAATCGCTGGTATTTGTCAAAAAATTTATTGTAACTTGATACAGTTGATGCAAATTTGTGGTCACTTGATTTGAAAATATTGCCACACGATTTGGCAGATGATCTAAGTATGTCATCATGTCTTTGTTAGTAAAACTGCATTTAATGAGTTTTCAGAAGGTGACGTAAATGGAATTAAGTAAGTTAGTGCTGATAAGATCGTTCGTATCTCTTAAGTATCTTTTTTCCATTCAAAGCTTTTTATCTTAAAGTTGGTTTTGGGAGAGTGATGTCCAAGTCAAGGCATTTTCACTGAAACTAGAGGCAAGGCAAGCCGCTAGACGGCACCAATATTTGTTATGAATGAAAAATACCGATTACCGCGAAGCAGAATGTAACACGAACTCACAGAACGTGCCTTTAATGACTCAAACTCAGAGCGATACAGTTAGATCTCGAACGGTGGATCTCGAACTTTGTTCGGAACGAAAACAGATTGAACTATAAATTCTGTCAGATCCTATGAACATGACATTTACTTAAAACGTAAACTGTCCTTTCTCTATCACAGTATGTATCTAATTCACAAAAATAATTACCCAATTTCAGCTCTTGAATTGGTTGTAGTGCCATTATATCGGACGAACTTCAGCATTGCAGACGGAAAGCGCGGTAAATTGTGCAACATCCGGTTCCGTTTCATCTGGTGGTACTTTGCTTTTCTGAGATCTTTCGTAGTACAAGCCAGGTACCAGTTCCCCTAGGGTATGACTAAAACCGACATCTTTCGTTACAATCCGTTGATCGACAGCAGACGGTTACTTTAGCATAAACTGGTACCCGTTGTATCTCCCGTAACTTTCCGATGGATGTTGAAACGAAGATAGATGACAAGCTGTCAGTTTTTATCTTAAATGGCCGTTAAACACAAAAGGAATATGACTTCAATATAAATGAAACATAGAGGAGAGAAAAGCCGGGGCAATGATTATCTATGCACTGATCAGACACTATGATCAGTGTCTAATATAAAATTCGAATATAGACGGTCGACTCTTTTATCCTCGTCAGGTGCCCAGGGTTTTCCCTGGACTTTCTAATAAGTGTGTGTGGGTGGCGGATCGGGGATATTTGACTCACTTCAAATGAATGTTAAAAAAGGGCAAACATTTCAATTTCGGAGAATATCTGGAAAATTTGGGAGTCCGAAATGGGGAAATCAAATGGTCAGGGAAAACGTAACTTTTTTTTTTAAATAGATGTACCGTTTAGTGCAAATAGCGGAAAACGACCATTATCGTCATGGAATGCATTAACTCTTATCCTTCCAAATAAATTAAACGAAACTTTCGAGCCGATATTGAAAACCTGAATGATGCTATTTTAAAATTTGTCGTTTTTTTTTTAAGAAAAATATCTCCTTATCGAGCAGTGTAGATCCAAGATCAGACTGCACGTTCTGTGCAGTCTGATCTTGATCTGCACTGTCTACAAAAGGTCAGTGAGTCGCGCTTAGCAGCCTAAAGGTTAAAAAATTGTAAGATTCTTTGGCCTGGAAGAGAAAGACTGTTCTCACCAAACATAACATTCTCTAAAGAGTATAACTTTTTCGTTACTTTTTTGATTCTATCTCTGCGAAATGACAAACATGGGTTTCTACATTTCTTTCTTTTTTTATCGAAACTGGGTCACAATATTATTCTTTGTGAAACATAAAAAAAGTTGGATATGAGTCATATTGGTCAAAAGTCATCTTCGCAGGCCAAGTTGACGATCAATACGTGGTGGTTGTCACCTCTTGGCTTGCGAAGATGGTCAAAAGTAGGCCAATGGGTGGAAAATAAGAAAACCTTGTGGACCGATGTAGATTTTCCCTAAGACCTGGGATGAAACATAGATAAAGTATCTGTCATAATGATAAAAAGTTTTGCAATGCATCTACCTCGGTCAAAAAGTAGGTCATTAGGTAACAAGTCTGAAAATTCTTGTTTTTATTCCAGAGACAAAATGCTTGCTCCAAATTTGACGAAAAGTATCAGCCACCTCTTTTTCTTATAACCTCACCTTAAAGATACATTAAAACTTGATAGTGTGTAGAATATAGTCAGCTGTGTAAACATAAGTAGAAAATCGATATAAGATGTATGGGATAAAGAACCTCAAGGGATTTGTCTTTGATTTAAAACCAGAAACAACCACAGTGATGTCTTTGATAGCCTCCAGAGAATGAAATGCATTTTCTATCCGTCGTAATCTGTCCAACCTTGCAACCGTCAGGGACAACATTTAGCATGAAGATACAGGAATGATTATAGTTTCATAAAATAAAGATGAAATTGGTAAAAAAAAAAGTGGATGAAAACGAGTAAAGATGTAGCTTTAAAAAAAAATGCATCACTGGCAGTTTCCACAATTATCTTATTAATCAAAGTTCTAACCAAGAAAATAACAATATGGTATCTTTTTTTTTAAACTACTCTTTACTTATGTATCAATTGGCTAACTGAGTCACACTCTGTGAAAAGTGGGTTTAATGCATGCAAAAAAAGTATCGACCCATGTTATCCTGCACGGTCCGCGCAGGCTGATGTGGGCCGCAACTTCGCGCTATTTTTTATTTTTCTGCATGTCTTAGGACCATACTACCTTATGAATTAGGCGTTTGTTGGACGAAATGGACTTTATAGATCCATAATTATGCTATGACTTGCTTGGTAAAATGTATCACGGAGATGCATTTAAATTCCAGAGAGCCATGCTCTGGCAAAAGGGGGCTTAATGCATCCCCGTGATCCATGACACCAACTTCAAGTCATCACATAATTATGGATCCATAAAATCCGTTTTCTCTAAAGATCCAGCGAATCATGGGGTACAATTGTTCTTTGACATGAAGAAAATTTACCAAAAGCAAAAAGTTTCGGCTCAGTCGATATTTTTTTGCAGATGCATTAAGCCCCCTTTTCATACAGCATGACTCATATTCTATATGCCTAGCCTATAGTACCTCAGTTGATAATGTACGGGGCTTGAGACACCAGGAAAGCATGGATAGGTGCCCTGGTTGCTGCGATTAAACAAAAAAAAGTTAAAACGGCGTTAAACACCACTCGTATAATAATTTCATACGAACTAAAAGCACTGAAATAGGGGTACGATGCTTTAAATCAAAAACAAGTTTTTTGACCCCAATTGCTCCGTGCAAACAATAGAGAGTAGCTTATATAAATGGACCGTACTCCGGCAAAAGCGGGCTTAAAGCATCTCCGTGATGCATGATACCAAGCAAACGATCACATAATTATGGATCCATAAAATGCATTTTGTCTAACGATGGACGGAATCGTCAGGTTTTGTTTGTTTGTTTGCTTGTATTGGAATTTAACGCCGCTTTAACAGATTAGGTAATATCTCGGCGGTCAGTGCACCTATACATGTGTTTCCTGGCTTACTCACACCAGTGCTCACACAACTTTATTTCTAAGTCATTGACTACTTTTCTCACATGCATCAGAGGTGAGAGGCGAAAAGTGGCCGGAAAGAAACTTTGCCTCAACCGGGTACCGAACTCGCAACCACCAGGTCACGAGTCATATACGCTAACCACTGAGCTACCCGGGCGGGCGAATCGTCAGGTAGACTGGTCCTTTGACATGTAGAAAATTGACTAATAGCAAAAGGTTTCGGCTCAGGTCAGCCTGCGCGGAGTGCGCAGGCTGACCTGAGTCGATACTTTTTGCAGATTCACTAAGCCTCCGTTTCACAGAGCAATACTCAAACGTTTTACTGGAAAAGGTTGAAGTTAAAGAGGGAGGAGGGAGGTGGGGCGGTTGTTGCATAAACTTAAATGCCAATCACCCAGAATGGCGAATCGATCAAGCTGTTCAACTTGACCAAAGTACGACAAAAACATTAACCCTTTACCACACAATTCCGAGTTTTAAAGACCCTGAAGAAGAAGGCTTCTGAAAACATTGTGGAAAAAGGAGAAAATGCTGGTAATCAGCATTTTCTCCTTTTCCAACGATGTTTTTTATCCAGCTAATGCCTAAACAGGCATTTGCAAAAATTGCTCCTTTCTCTTATTCCTATGATGTTTTTTAGCCATTTTTAACCACATGATCTCGAGCTTAAACTATCCCAAGGAAAAAGGCCTTTGAAAAATTGTGGAAAAAGGAGAAAATGCTGGTAACCAGCATTTTCTCCTTTTCTCACGATGTTTTCTACCCTGCAAAGAAAAATTCAATCATTTTAGCAACATTTAAATTGTCGTCTGCAAATGCTTTCAATTTGGACCAGTCTAAAATTTTGTCGTTTGCTAAAGACTTAAGCAGAAATAGAGTCCCAAAATACCAAGCCTGTGGGGTAGCGAGGGGTGACGAAATATCTAAACTATTTTCTGTACTGATTTCCCGCGGAGTGTTTTTTTGACTCTCCCAAAATAATCGGACGAAATATACAAGCATTTGTGACCTGTTTAATAACGAGGTTAACATTTTACCAGTTGACAAGAGTTAAGACTAGTCCAAATTGAAAGTTTTTGCAGACGATAAATTAAATATACCTCAATTACATACAATTAAATTTGTGTTGGAAAAGGTATAAAACATTGTGGAAAAAAGAGAAAATGATAGTTACCAGCATTTTATCCTTTTTCCCACAATGTTTTAAAAAGCCCCCCCCCCCTTCTCAGGTTCATTAAAACTGGAGCAAAACCGATATTTTACTTCTTTCCCAAACGACAAAATTTTACATTGATCCAAATTGAAAACGGTTTCAGACAACAAATTTATTGTGACTCAAAAACTGAAATTTCTTTTTGGCAGTGTTGTTCTAAAACATTGTGGGAAAAGGAGAAAATGCAGGTTACCAGCATTTTCTCTTTTTCCCATAATGTTCTCAAAGGCCTTCTTCCTTGGGATAGTTTAAACTCGAGATTATGTGGTAAATGATTAAAGATACATACGTACAGCTAGAGAGAAAAAAAGCTGTTAAAACTTGAAAGTGTGTAAAATCGCTCAGCTGTGTTAACACTGATAGATTACCAAAATACATTGTGTTAGGGATAAAAAAAAAAAAGACCACAGGAGTAGTAAAGGACGGGAGACCGCGGACACACCCAGGGCTTGGGTGTGTCCGCGGTCTCCCGTCCCTGAGTGCCCTACATCACCGTCCCTGACAAAAATGTGTCCCTAGTTGCTGTCCCCAAAAGATTTTTTTTTTTATTTTGTCCCTAGGCTCTCTTCCCTGAGAGGGATTTAGCATTCAAAATGGCGGCCGTGTGGACAGCAACCGCGGACAAAAATGCCCCAGGCTCTCGTCCCTGAGCGGAATTTTTTGCAAAAAAGGGAAAAGGGGGGGAGTTTTTCCTAGGCTCTCTACCCTGAGAGGGATTTAGCATTCAAAGTGCAGGCCTTATGACTGACAGGTTGGGTAAAAAATGGTCAGATCACTGAGTTGGACTTAGTTTTTTCACCCTATGGATGATTTTTTCTCTTTCTAATTGCCTGGACATTGAGTTGGACTTAGTTTTTTTCACCCTATGGATGATTTTTTCTCTTTCTAAATGCCTGGACATTGAGTTGGACTTAGTCTTTTTCTGCAATTATGAATGATTTTCTCTCTTTCTAAATGCCTGGACATTGAGTTGTACTTAGTTTTTTCTTCACCTATGTATGATTTTTTCTCTTTCTAATTGCCTGACCATTGAGTTGGACTTAGACTTTTTTCTGCATCTCTATGAATGATTTCTCTTTTCTAAAAGGAAATTTATCTTATATCACTGAGTTGGTCTTAGCTTTTTTCCCCTATGAATGATTTTCTCTCTTTCTAAAAGGTTGACCATTGAGTTGGACTTAGACTTTTTTCTGCATCTCTATGAATGATTTCTCTTTCTAAAAGACTGAGCACTGGGTTGGACTTAGACTTTTTTCTGCATCTCTATGATTGATTTCTCTTTTCTAAAAGGAAATTTATCTTATATCACTGAGTTGGTCTTAGCTTTTTTCCCTATGAATGATTTTCTCTCTTTCTAAAAGGTTGACCATTGAGTTGGACTTAGTCTTTTTACATCTCTATGAATGATTTTCTCTCTTTCTAAATGCCTGGACATTGAGTTGGACTTAGTCTTTTTCTGCAATTATGAATGATTTTTTCTCTAAAAGACTGAGCACTGAGTTGGACTTAGTCTTTTTCTGAGTTTTTTTTGCTCTTTGCAGTATAACTCTCTGGAGTATAACTCTTTTGGAGTGCAACTCTTCTAAAAGAAAGAAGTTTGACAATTTGAAGAAATGACAATTTTGAAGAAAGATAGAACTTTCGTGGTAATGGTTAGTCCTGAAAAGAACTGTTGGGTTAGCTCTGAAAAGAGCTGTGACAATTTGAAGAAATGACAACTTGAAGATAGAACTTTCGTCTGATAGCTTGAAGGTAGAACTTTCGTCTGACATCTTGAAGATAGAACTTTCGTGGTAGATGGTTAGTCCTGAAAAGGACTGTTGGGTTAGCTCTGAAAAGAGCTGTGACAATTTGAAGAAATGACAACTTGAAGATAGAACTTTCGTCTGACAGCTTGAAGATAGAACTTTCGTCTGGCATCTTGAAGATAGAACTTTCGTGGTAAATGGTTAGCCCTGAAAAGGACTGTTGGGTTAGCTCTGAAAAGAACTGTTGGGTTAGCCCTTAAAAGGGCTGTTTTGTTTTGGAGGCTGTGTTTTTTTCGTCCCACGTTGTTTTTTCCACTTCTAATGACAGCATCCGAAATTCGCTTGACAAATGGGGCATGCTTCAACTCTTTTTCTGATTACCATTGCTCCATTATCGAAAGTAATCTTCCTCCAAAATTCGATATCAACCAAAATGACATCCGGTGTTGCCTTTAAAAATAGTTGAACTAATCTTTCGCCGAGATCTTTGTATGGCTGTGTTATACGTTGTAGTTGGTTTTGTTCCTCCTCTCCTACGAAATGAGTGTTTAGTTGTAATAACTGTTGACCTGCATTCAAATAGTCTTGGAGAGCCTCACGTAGTTGATAATTTATCTCCTCCATATTGATACTGCTTCCGAATATTGATACTGCTTCCGAATATTGATACCGCTTTCGAAGTGTTCGTTAGCTGAGAGTCAAAAAATGATGAATGTATGGAAATAACCCTGGGTTTTTATACGTTTAAGGAGGATTGAAATTTTTAAAGAGCGCGGACCTGACAGGAAACACCAGGATTGTACTGTGTGACACTGAGTTAGGAGTGGTAAAAACAGCATGAAACGCCGATGCGGGAAAAACATAGGAAAAATGACGTCATGAGTCAATCAGTTCAATCCTCCTGTAAAGCTATAAAACCCAGCGATATTTTTACATAAAATCATATTTGTTCCAGTATGGTTCGAATTCTTGTCTACCCCCACTGCGCAAGCAGATGTCTGATAGAGTATGGGAAATGTTTTGTTGATTTGCAAAAGAAACAGTTCTTTGTTACTCGTTTTTTCTTCTTTTCGTTGTTTTGCTTTTTTCTCCTCTACAGCCACTACATTAGCCGACGATCTCTATTCACAGTTTTCTTAAGAAATTTTAACAACAAATTTTGTCTACAAAAAACATTATACTAGCTATAAATGTTAGTGATGTGGAACTTGTATTATCATTTAATCCGAAATCGAGATCAAGTCAACATGAAGAAGAAAACACCTCTGATAAAAAAACATGGTTCAATGGTTATGGCTATGATACAGGCTAAACCAAAAGCACGTAAAAAACTTGTAAAAGATTCATCACCTGAAGTGATAAAATGCATATCGGAATGCTGTCATAATGTTTTAAAAGGCAATGTACATTTATCATCACCTCAGAAGAAGAAATTGTATTCAAGTAGGCAGCATCTCAGACGTTTAGCTTCGAAATCAGTCTCAGTAAAAAATAAAAAACAAATATTAAATCAAAAAGGTGGATTTCTTCAATTGCTTGGTCCTGCATTATTACCATTGTTAGGAAAAGCCGTTATCGGAGGAATAGGAGGAGCTCTTAAAGCCTTGTAATTTTATAATTTTTAAATTATGTCTGTTAAAAAAATGGTTATTGTGCCTTACCAAACCTTAGAAAATATGAATCGTTGGAAAGCCGAACAAGCTCAAAGACCTCGTTTACCACCCAATCCACAAGTTGTAGATGTAGTACATCTTCAACAGGACATGGGACATATTTTACAAAACACCAATTTATCAGAATCGGAGAAAGCTCAAAAGTATGGTGAGACTTTGTTTAAGTTACAAAATTCTCTTCAAAAAGCAAGACCGACTTTGAACAATTTACTTTCAACGACAAAAAGTGATGATAGTGCACAGAAATCAACATCTGTTACCTTGCATGATCAAATTTTGCAAAGTGTACCAAAAACCATGAAAAGAAAAGCCGAGTTACTTTTGAATATGATAAAAGATAACAATAATTTAACTTGGGATGAACAAGGAGTTGTGTCATATAAAGGCGGACGCATTCATGGTTCCAATATCATCGATCTTGTCAATGATGCAATACGTCAAAGAAAAGGTGTTGAACCCAAAGGCTGGAAAACCTTTTCAAAGGCATCACATGAAAGTAATATTCCGCAAGAAGTCATTGGCAATCCAAGCAGATGGAGGTGGATGCATAAAACTTATGATAAAGCTTATGATAAGCCGCTGAGTGAAGATGAAGAATCCCATGGTGAGTCTGATTACTTATTTCACACACCAAAAAGTGTACAAAAAACTGCAAGGAAATCGCCTGCAAAAAGTGTTAAAAAATCTACGATGAAAACTCCATACATGAAAACTCCATACATGAAACCTGAAGAAAAAGAAAGACTGAAGCAATTCTATACTAAAGAGTTGTTAACTCCACCAGATTCTATAAAAAAGACCCCTAGTCGTAAAACGGCTCAGTCATGGGAGCCCTGGTAAAGCCTAAACTTGATTACGTGTTAAGAAAGTTATTTTATGATCCCAAAAGTACTGTCGCATTTACTGGAATAAACCAATTGTATCACGCTGCAAAATCTGTTTTGAAAGGAATAAGATACAAAGATGTTCAAGAGTGGTTACGAGGTGAATCCACCTATACCTTACACAAACCAATCCGTCGACGTTTTAAAAGACGAAAAACTATTGTAAGTGGTATAGATTATCAATGGCAAGCTGACTTGGCCGACATGCAACATTTAGCAAAACAAAATGATAACAAGAAATATTTACTTTGTGTAATCGACGTGTTTTCAAGATTTTCATGGGTTGTCCCTATTCCAAATAAAATGGGAAAAACTTTGATTCGAGCATTTCAATCTATTGTTCAGAAATCAAAACGAAAACCTTTGGCACTTCAAACAGATAAAGGTTCGGAATTCAAAAACAAACTGTTTCAACAATACTTGAAAAAGAGTCAGATTCATTTTTTCACCACCGAAAATCCAGAGACAAAAGCAAGCCTCGTTGAAAGATTTCAACGAACTTTAAAATCGAGAATGTGGAAATACTTTACGTACAAGAAAACAAGACGTTACATTGACGTACTGATTTCTTTAGTTCAGAATTACAATCATACTTTTCACAGAAGTATTAAAACATCTCCAGCAATGGTAACAAAATCAAATGAGGCAGAGGTTTCGAAAAATCTGTATCCTCGATTATCGACAATCGCTATGACGAAAAAGCCAAAATTCGAAATTGGAGATCGTGTTCGGATCAATAAAACAAAACGCACATTTGATAAGGGATATTTACCAAATTGGACGCAAGAAATATTTGAAATCACTCATGTTAACAAGACATTTTCACCTATCACCTATAAAATAAAAGATTTACAGGGTGAACAAATTTTGGGAAGTTATTATGAATACGAACTTCAATTAATAAAAGATGACGAAGTCTATGAAATTGATTCAGTTCTTGATAGACGTACAAGGCGTGAGGGCAAAAAATTAATCAAAGAAATAAAAGTCAATTGGAAAGGTTATCCAAAAAAATTTCAAAGTTGGATACCAGAATCGCATTTGGTGTCTTTGAAGGGGAAAAAATCTTATAGATAAAAAAATCTTATAGATAAAAAATCTTATAATAAAAAATCTTATAAAAAGACAGTACATTTATGATGAATTCACAGTCAAACATTGAGTGCGCGACAGAAAGTGTCGATAGTGTTGGTTCTAAAAATTACAGCTGCTGTGGAAATCGTGTTCCAAAGAATCAGTTTACATATATTTCACAGATAATAGTCATTTACGCAATTATTGCAACCTCCATAGTACATTTAAGTATTCAAAGTCAGGATCGTGAATTGTGGTTGATACTGTTAAGTAGTTCACTCGGATATATTCTCCCATCTCCGGGGTTAAAATTCACAAAGACAGAACAAAAACAACCGGGGCTTGATTTCATTGACAGTAAAAAATAAAATATTAAAAAATGAATTCATTTTATGTTACTCTACCTAGCGATAGTTCCATAAACCTTTATCCGAACAACACACAGTGCTGTTTTAAAGTTCATTTACCAAAGACAGTTCATATTGATAGGGAAAATTGGGAAGTTGCATTAGTTCAACTTATTACCCCCTCTCAGTTTTTAAACGTAAGTGAACAAGAAGCAAAGTTCGAAATTATAACTGCAGATAACGCTTTATACAATGCAGCAGCAGCGGCAGATAAAAAAAGAGATAATATGGAGATATCTGTATTAAGGCGAGACGATAAAGCTAGAGCAGAAAAATGGTCAATTCTATTTACCTTTCCACCGGGTAGTTACACTTCACCAAAGCATATTATAGAGGTGATCGATGATTTGGTTCAAAATAACCTATCGGGTATCCTTCAAAAGAATTCAATGCTACTGTCTATTAGCTATTCAACCTCATCCAAACGTCCGAAACTTGCAATCAGAAATATTACAAAAACCGGAATCAAATTCCACTCATCGCTGTTTTTAAAACTGGGAGGATCGCCAGAATTTCAAAACGAGGTGATCTATCCGGGTAGAAGATTTTTAAATGCATTTAAATACAGTCCTAACATCGATGCTGGCTACAACCATATGTTTGTTTATTCAGATATTGCCGAACACACTATAGTGGGTGATACATTTGCTCCTATACTTCGTGTTTTACCGTTCAAACCAACCGAATCAGTTGAAAATAATTATGAAACCCAACATATCAACCATGATATTACATTACCGCATTATATCCCCGTTTCGAAATCTGATTTTGATACTATTCACATTCAAATAACAGGGGATTCTGGCATATCGTTTCATTTCATTACTGGTAAGACAATCGTCAAGTTACATTTCAGACAGAAAAAATAAGAAATATTTGATATTTTGAAATAATTAAACTGATACATTGACAAAAAATGCTGCCAGTTTATCGTGGCATAAAACATCAGTATGGGTATGGATTAGGTTCCCTATTTAGATCAGCGCTTAAAACAGTGACACCATTGCTTAAACCCTTGGTCAAATCTGGTTTTAATGCTATAAAAAAAGAAGGAATCAAACAAGGAATACGTGCAACAGAAGATATCCTTTTACGTGGTAAAAACCCTAAAAAAGTTGCAGTCTCGCGGGGAAAACAATATGTTAATAATTTAGCCCAACAGTTAATACCTGGGATAAATAAACAAAAATCACAAAAGACAAGTCATTTATCTTCTCGATCTCACAGGGGTAAGATTATTAATAAAAGACAAAGAAATCATTACACTAGACCGAGACCTCTTGATATATTTGATTGAGAGAAAAAATCTTTTTTGAAAATGATGCAAAGCGGATCTTGCGAATGCAGTAAATCAGAACTCGATGTTCTTTCTGTACCACCCACATTGACAACGATGCAAGAAAGTCAATGGGTTGAACATTTTCCAATATCATCTTTGACAAACAATTCACCGATAGAATTCATCATACCACCTCAAACCGAACATTGGACAGATTTATCACAATCGTATTTGTATATCAAATTCAAAATCGTTAAAGCAGATGGCAGCAATTTAGATGCCGGCTCAAATGTAGCCCCTGTAAACAATTTCATGCACAGTATGTTTAGCAGTGTCGATTTGTATCTAAATAATAAACTAATCAACAGTAATTCAGACACCTATCCGTACAGAGCATATATCGAAAATCTTCTGTCATATAATGCCGACTGCAAGACTACGTTTTTGAAAGGTGGTGTACTTTGGATCGAAGACACCAGTGGGGAATTCGGAGCACTCAATCATGATGGGGATAATGAAGGATTAAAAGGAAGAATCGGTGTAATCACACTAAGCAAAACTGCAGAGCTTTTCGGGAGATTGCATCTTGATCTATTTCAGCAAGAAAAATATTTGCCTAACGGTATTGAAATCAGACTTAGATTAAACAGAGTCTCATCAAACTTTTGTCTTACGGGAGGTACTGGTGCACCAGCTACAAAAATTGTACTGGAAACAGTCAGTCTGCATATGCGAAATGTTGAATTGTTGCCTGTTATTGCGAATGATCTAAATCAAATTATTTCTCAGCAAAACATGAAAATTCCTATCCGCAGAGTAGAAGTAAAGACTTTTACCATTGGCATGGGACTTCAGTCTAAAGTTGAAGATCATTTGTTTCAAGGACAGCTTCCGAAACGTATTTTCATTGCAATGGTAACAAATGCTAGTTATAATGGAGGTTATGATACCAATCCATTTTTCTTCCAACATTTCAATCTGTCAAAAATAGATGTATCATGTAATGGTCACAGTATTCATAACAGACCCTTTGAGCCTGACTTTGAAAATGGTTTGTATTTGAAATCATATTTGTCAATGTATCAGGCTGTCTCAGCCTTCGGACTCAATAAATCATTTGATATTGCCAAAGAAGATTATGCTGGTGGATACTGTTTGTGGGGTTACGATTTGACAGCCGATCAAGGCAGTGAAGAAGGTCAACTTCACCCTATAAAAACTGGAAGTCTTCGAATTGAGCTTCAATTCGCCCAAGCCTTGGCAGCAGTGATCAACGTTATTGTTTTTGCTGAATTTGACAATCAGGTCGAGATCAACAGTTTGAGAGAAATCATCACAGATTACTAACTTTGGAAAAAATTACATCAGAAAAACAGTCCTTTTCAGGACTAAAGAGCATATACAGAAAAACGATGTTGGGACTCAGATTTGCTATATCACTGAGAGAAGAAGCAGAAAAAGTGAAATATTCTACTCCAAAGTGCATCTCTACTCGGATAAATGACATTCACAATAGCTTCGAAAAACATATGATTGAAGAATTACAAAATCTTATTGTCAGTGAAGTTCGCAACCAGTGTTACGGATGTCAAGTGGATCACCCCAGTCAAATACAACACGATCTGTGTTTATTCAAGAACAGACAAGAACATACGGATATGTTCATAGAAAAAGCTATGATGGAATTAAATCCATACAAAATCATGGAAAAATGGTACCCTGAATTAATGGAAATGAAACTCGATGACAGTGACTATGTGGAAACCTACAGAATATGGCAAAATATAAAACAAAACATTTTATCTGAAATCACAGAGTCATACTTACAATACTGGTGTGACAAAGTAAAACAATCCTGGGAAGAAAGTGACTAAGAAAAACGTGATGTATACTTCTGAAATTCAATACATATTGGATCACGGAACCTGGATAAAAAATCTACAGGCGAAAGTCTGTGCAAAAGACCAGTTACCTCGACAGAAACCAAATCATGTGAAAGCTTACATTGTGAATACAGAGAGATCAATTAGACCAGGAGAACACTGGGTGGCAGTGATATTTGATAATAATGACAATGTGCTATACTTTGATTCGTATGGGCTACCACCACTTGAGCCAGAAATCATTAACTTTTTAGACAATCATTCTTCAACGTGGAGATACAATCGACAAACTCTTCAGAGTCTACAGGGTAAAGTTTGTGGACTTTACTGTATCTTTGTATTGGATGCTGCTGCTAGAGGATACAATATACAGAAATATCTTCAACAGAAATTCCTCTCAACGAAATACCACCGAAACGATCGAGATGTATCATTGTGGTTTAATCAACACTACGGAATTCTATACAAGAAATTTCAGAGACTCAACCCCTACAAACAGTGAAAAATGATCTTCTTTTTGTTAACAGTTCATTGTAAATATTTCATTTTTGTCTTTTTTACAGGTCATTGTAAAATATGTTTATTGTAAATATGTTCATTGTTCAGTTCTGTTCAATAAATAAAAGTTCAAAAAACAATAGACTTCTTCATTCTGTCTTCCCCAAAGACTTGTTCTGTCTACATTTTTTCCCATACAACGGGTCATAACTTTTTTGCTATATTAGCATGAAACGTAGCATGGAAAAAAATGTATGTGATTTCTGCCAGGTCCGAGCTCTTTAAAAAAATTTTCAATCCTCAGTAAACGTATAAAGCTCGGCGTTATTTCCATACATTCATCATTTTTTGACTCTCAGCTAACGAACACTTCGAAAGCGGTATCAATATTCGGAAGCAGTATCAATATTCGGAAGCAGTATCAATATGGAGGAGATAAATTATCAACTACGTGAGGCTCTCCAAGAATATCTAAATGCAGGTCAACAGTTATTACAACTAAACACTCATTTCGTAGGAGAGGAGGAACAAAACCAACTACAACGTATAACACAGCCATACAAAGATCTCGGCGAAAGATTAGTTCAACTATTTTTAAAGACAACACCGGATGTCATTTTGGTTGATATCGAATTTTGGAGGAAGATTACTTTCGATAATGGAGCAATGGTAATCAGAAAAAGAGTTGAAGCATGCCCCATTTGTCAAGCGAATTTCGGATGCTGTCATTAGAAGTGGAAAAAACAACGTGAGACGAAAAAAACACAGCCTCCAAAACAAAACAGCCCTTTTAAGGGCTAACCCAACAGTTCTTTTCAGGACTAACCATTACCACGAAAGTTCTATCTTTCTTCAAAATTGTCATTTCTTCAAATTGTCAAACTTCTTTCTTTTAGAAGAGTTGCACTCCAAAAGAGTTATACTCCAGAGAGTTATACTGCAAAGAGCAAAAAAAACTCAGAAAAAGACTAAGTCCAACTCAGTGCTCAGTCTTTTAGAGAAAAAATCATTCATAATTGCAGAAAAAGACTAAGTCCAACTCAATGTCCAGGCATTTAGAAAGAGAGAAAATCATTCATAGAGATGTAAAAAGACTAAGTCCAACTCAATGGTCAACCTTTTAGAAAGAGAGAAAATCATTCATAGGGAAAAAAGCTAAGACCAACTCAGTGATATAAGATAAATTTCCTTTTAGAAAAGAGAAATCAATCATAGAGATGCAGAAAAAAGTCTAAGTCCAACCCAGTGCTCAGTCTTTTAGAAAGAGAAATCATTCATAGAGATGCAGAAAAAAGTCTAAGTCCAACTCAATGGTCAACCTTTTAGAAAGAGAGAAAATCATTCATAGGGGAAAAAAGCTAAGACCAACTCAGTGATATAAGATAAATTTCCTTTTAGAAAAGAGAAATCATTCATAGAGATGCAGAAAAAAGTCTAAGTCCAACTCAATGGTCAGGCAATTAGAAAGAGAAAAAATCATACATAGGTGAAGAAAAAACTAAGTACAACTCAATGTCCAGGCATTTAGAAAGAGAGAAAATCATTCATAATTGCAGAAAAAGACTAAGTCCAACTCAATGTCCAGGCATTTAGAAAGAGAAAAAATCATCCATAGGGTGAAAAAAACTAAGTCCAACTCAATGTCCAGGCAATTAGAAAGAGAAAAAATCATCCATAGGGTGAAAAAACTAAGTCCAACTCAGTGATCTGACCATTTTTTACCCAACCTGTCAGTCATAAGGCCTGCACTTTGAATGCTAAATCCCTCTCAGGGTAGAGAGCCTAGGAAAAACTCCCCCCTTTTCCCTTTTTTGCAAAAAATTCCGCTCAGGGACGAGAGCCTGGGGCATTTTTGTCCGCGGTTGCTGTCCACACGGCCGCCATTTTGAATGCTAAATCCCTCTCAGGGAAGAGAGCCTAGGGACAAAATAAAAAAAAAATCTTTTGGGGACAGCAACTAGGGACACATTTTTGTCAGGGACGGTGATGTAGGGCACTCAGGGACGGGAGACCGCGGACACACCCAAGCCCTGGGTGTGTCCGCGGTCTCCCGTCCTTTACTACTCACAGGTTTTTTGTCCACATTTAAAAACCGAAAACGACAACAGCCATAGTTGAAAAACATGAAATGCATTTTCTATCTGCCGTAATCTGTGCAATCTAGCAGCCATCAGGGGCAACATTTGGCATGAAGATACAAGATTGGTTACAGTTTCATAACATAAGGATAAAGTGGTTAAAAACTGGCTAAAAACTGCCAGAGAAACGAGTAAAGGTATATCTTTAACAATTAAACATCATAGGGATAAGAGAAAGGAGCAATTTTTGCAAATTCCTGTTTTCAGCATAGTTTGTCCAGCATGTAGTCCATACCGTAAAAAATCGGTTTCTACCTGGGGCAGAGCTATTATCTCCATACTGTGACATCGATGAATTTCGTTTCGACCTTGATTTAAAAAAAAAACAACAACAACCCTAACCTATTACTGCTCATTTTGTTTGTTCTTATTTTTTTCGTTACGAACACCTGATATCATACGATTGTTCGAAGTGAGACATTTCGAATTTTATTCCATGCTTGTTTATCGAGAAATAACGGTGAAATATTTTTCGATATTTCATTGTTACGACTAGAGAAAAATGTTGAAGTTTGTCTTTGAACCGGTAGAAAAAAAATTTGGGAACAGGCGAGAATGCTGGTAACCTGCATTTTTTCCTTTTCCCACAATGTTTTCAAAATCCTTTCTCTTTAGGATAGTCAAAACACGGGATTGTGTGGTCAAAGATTGGGAAAGTCTTGGAGATAGGACAAAAGCACAGATTGTTGTTCGTCCGGGATTGCCCGAAGCGCAAAAATGCGCCAAAAGGAGTAAACGATAAACACAAGTATTGCAAGCGGAGAAAACGTATGTTGAAATGTTAAAAATAGATTGATTTTTATCTGCCCGACCTGCATTCCCCTGTTCATTTTGCCTAGACTCCTCCCATAATCTTACAGAACACAGAGAGAGAAAGAGAGAGAGAGAGAGAGAGAGAGAGAGAGAGACAGACAGACAGACAGTTCCCTCTTCCCTCCATATAGAGGCTTTTCCTGTGCCCCAGAAACACTCTGCAACTTGGGGAGAAGAGAGAGAGAGAGAGGGGGTTGTTTTTTTTTTTTTATCAATGATAAGAAAAATGAATTAAAAAAAAGATTCAATCAACCAGTAATATTTGAGACATGCTCTTGCAAAAAGGGGGCTTAATGCATCTCTATGATCCATGATACCAAGCAAGTCATCACATACTCATGGATCCATAAGATCAATTTCGTCGAACAGCCGACTGAATCATGAGGTACACTGGTTCTTTGACATGCAGAAAAATTACTAAAAGCGAAAGGTTTCTTCCCTGGTCAGCCTGCACAGACTGTGTAGGCTAACCTGGATCGATACTTTTTGCAGTCATTAAGCCCTCTTTTCACAGAGCAGGGCTCTATTTTTCATTAGTCACCCCATTTGAGAAGCGTTCAAAAAGTTTTACACCCTAGGAAAAAGATTTTAAACTAGGGGTCCTAACCAACTTGTTATATGAAGATTTGAGGTCACCTGTCATAGACGGATGTTGATGCTGTTTCAGCATCAGAGTTTCTGGTTGGGACCGGTAGAGACCGGGCATTTTTATAAATAAATCCTATAAAACATAGACCAATAATCACCGGTAAAGAGAAGTAGTTGTGCTTCCGAGTGATTAATCGTATCTATTCAATAAACTTTATTTTCACACTTAAATTACTAAACTTGTGGACCGTGTAGATCAAGATCAGACTACACTGTCCGATACAGTGATTTTTCTTCTTCTTATTATTAGATTTATTCTTCTATTTCTTCGGTGAAAAGAATTTTGAAATCGAAATAGATCTAGCATCGGTTTTTACAATAGGTTGAAAATTTCAGTGCGGTGTATGAAGAAGTTGATTTAGGGTTTAAATACAATATAATGTGAAAATGAAAAATATTGAATGATGTTTTTTAATTGCATCTTCAAATCTATGGTATTTTTTGTGTGTCTGATCTTGAATCTAACAACACGCTTTTAATAGGAAATTATTTCATTATAATTAAAGTCACAATATATTATACCTAAGGTTGCTAAGCGCGACTCGCGGACCTTTTGCGGACAGTGATGATCCAAGATCAGACTGCATAAAACGTGCAGTCTGATCTTTGATCTACACTGTCCGATACGGTATTTTCTTTCCAGAGGAATCAACTTTGAAAACGCAAAATTTGAGTTTTTACTATGGAGTAGAAATGTTCGTTTCATTTAATAAGCAGTTTAAGGGTTGAAATAACTTCAATATTTACAGGCTTTCTTTGCATAACATATCGATAGTTATGTAGGAAAGCAGCCAGTGGCTTGGAAAGAATATTGTGGGGAGTACTGGCAAAGGAAATACAGGAAAGCACGGATATAATTGAAATAATGTTGAAAACGGCGTTAAACACCATACAATCAATCAATCAATCAAACAGTCGGTCAGTCAGTCAATCAATCGATCAATCAATCAATTAGTCATATAGTTTTCACAGCTAGTCAATTACTTTACAAAACTTTTTAATTTTATAATTTTGCCATATTCTTTAGAGTAAAGTTTCTTAGCTGTTCGAGGGTAGAAAGTGTTTGAACATTTAATCTAAAAGACAAGAACACACACAAACAAAACACAAAAATGAAATTCGACGACATACTCGTGGAAGTGGGCGAGTTTGGACCTTACCAGAAAAAGTTGTATATATTTATATGCATATTTGGAATCAGTTCGGGGTGCTGCATGGTGTCTTCGGTGTTTCTGCTTGCTGTACCCAATCACAGGTATAGTAATTACCTTTATATTTAAAGATTAAAACCCATTACCACACAATCCCTACTTTTGACGACCCTGAGAAAGAAACCTTTAGAAAATATTGTGGGAAAAGGAGAAAATGCTGGTAGCCAGCATTTTCTCCTTTTCCCATAATGTTTTCTACTCTTCACAAAACAAATTTTAAATTTTCAGTCACTTTTATTTTGTCGTCCGCAAATGCTTTCGATTTCGACAAGTCTGAAATATTGTCGTTTGGTAATGAGTTAAACATAAAGCATTTGCAGACAATAAATTGATTGTGAGTCAAAAACTGAATTTTTTTCTTTGGAAGTGTAAAAAAAAAAAACATCGTGGGAAAAGGAGAAAATACAGCATTTTCTCCTTTTCCCACCATGTTTTCAAAGGCCTTCTTCCTTGGGGTAGTTTAAACTCAAGATTTTATGGTAAATGGTTAAAGATACATCGTTACAGATAGAGAGAAAAACTTGAAAAACTTGAAAGTGTAAAAACTGAAAGTGTGTGAAATCGCACAGCTATGTGAACACAGATAAATTATCAATATATATGGTGTAAGGGATAGAGTAACACAAGGGATTTGTCCTTATTTAAAACCGGAAATGCCAACAGCGATTGCGTGGAAGGCCACCAAAACATGAAATGCATTTTCTATCCGCCATAATCTGTACAATTTTGCAGCCATCAGGGGCAACATTTGACATGACGATACAAGAATGATTATTGTTTCATAAAATAAGGATGAAATGAGTAGAAAACTGGCTGAAAACTGGCTGAAAACGACTATAGATGTATCTTTAAGCCTTGTCCAAATTGAAAGCATTTGCAGACGACAAATTAAATGCTACTCAAATAAAAAATTTATCTTTCATAGAGTAGAAAACAATATTTTCAAAAGCCTTCTTCCTCAGGATTGAAAACTGCCTGAAAAACGAGTTAAGATGTTTCTTTACACCTTTGTTACACAAGTTGGCTTCTTTGCAAAAGAAGCCAGGATAGGTCAGCATCAACAGTTTATTGGCTTTTAATTTCAATATATTTTGGTACATGTAAACAAACAAGTAAGGCATTAAATAAATGAGGGGGGAAAAAAAGCCGCTCCGTAGAAACCTCTCATGCCATTATCTCCTGCTAGATGGCATTCTACAAATACACATCTATCTAATTTGGGCATTCTGGGTACAGAACCTGACTACTTTTCAAAACGACAACCGTTACTTTGAATTCCAAAATAAAATAAACGTTTACTCAATAAAACGCTACCTGGTGCGATTCATTCAGCTATGATCAGCTAGCATGTAACCTATGCACCGGCCATTTATTAAAGCAGCCTCTACAGGCTTGGGTAATAGCTTCGGTATAAGCCCTACATTTCCCAAGTGTTAGATTTATTAGCTTAATGAAAAGTTACAGTTATATGAGAGGATATTTGCAATCAAATAGATAAAACAAATCTTTTTTGAAATTCGTCATATAAAAGTAAACCAAGTCTATTTCCTATTTCGGTTTTTGATTTCGGTTTATTTATAAAACCATGACGAAACAAACTGTTTATCAGAACAATTTCGCTAGAATAATGGATTTAAGCACCAATTTCTGAGGCAATCTGCCTTTTAAATTCGCCACTATTGGAGAGGTCTGATCTGATGACCTCTCCAATAATCAATTGTAGGTCTCATTGGTTGAGTCTAAGCCTGGGTTTCAGCCCCATCATTTTTTTCCCTTTTATATACATGTATTCGGACTTTTTGGCAAGGTAACGTCCGAATATAAAAGAGGAAAAAATGACCGGACTGGAGCCCAGGCTTGTTGAGCCTTGGTATTTCCGAACATTATGTAGAAACGGGGATATATTGAGGTTTGCCCGCAGTCCGATCTGCAAGAGTCCGGGAACCATTTTCCCGCCGGTCAGTGTACTCTTAGCCGAGCCCCGGTATCTCAGTCGGTAGCGTACAGGACTTGAGAGCAGGGGGTCTCTTGTTCAATCCCCGGCTCGGTCAATTTCTTTCCGAGAAATTCCGAATTGATGATAGTCATTGCGACAGGATTCATTCCTCCTTCACCGCTGACCATTGTTTCGACGATGTTTATGTGGGAAAGCAGCCAGTGGCTTGAAAAGAATATTGGGGGGAGGACTGGTAAAAGAAATTCCAGGAAAGCATGTGTAGCTGCACTGGCCGCCGTTATAAAACTGAAATAATGTTGAAAACGGCGTTAAACACCATAGAATCAATCTATCATCTGGATACTTAAAACCCGTTGTTGTTTAGTAAAAGGTTAAATTGCTTTTTCTTTTAGGTGCGCCATTCCAGGTCTAGTAAACGATACCTATGCTGTACAGAACGATTACCATAGATACCTTATTAACCAGACCATACCGCGCTCAGACGATGCCACCCTAGACTACGACCCGTGTAACTATTACGTGGACGAGCTACTACCTGAGTCAATAAATGGGACCACTTTTCGATCAAAACAACAGTGTGATAGATGGGTCTATGATCAAAGTGTGTTTACGTCGACTTTCGCGACAAAGGTAACGAGATTTGTACATTAACCCCTACCCTGCTAAATAAGTGAAATAAAACTTTCAAGCCGATAGCAAAAAACCCAATTTTTGCTATTTATGGATAGGGCACCCTAATGGGATTTGTGAAACATCGCCATTTATCGCCAGGATCGTACGGATTCGGCTAAGACTCGAATAATCCGTAATCGATGCGGGGAATCAGCATCTATCGGCCGATCGATTACGGATTGCCCGAGTCTTAACCGAATCCGTAGGTTTTTCGGAGATGAAAGGCGATGTTACAGGAATCCGCATTAGGGTGCCCTATCCTTGAAAGGTTCTTTTTTGAAAATGATATTTCCTTATCGGACAGTGTAGATCTAAGATCAGACTGCACGTTCTGTGCAGTCTGATCTTGATCTACACCGTCCGCAAAATGTCAGTGAGTCGCGCTCAGTAACATAGGGGTTAACTTGACTTTTGTTCATCTAGAATGAGGGGGGGCATTCTTCAGTTATTTCCCTTGATTCCTCTCCAGTACTACATTGGTCCTGATAAGGGGATTACTTGGTTTTTATCCTTAATTTTCTTGCACTAAACAGCTATGTTCTTGAGATAAAATCTCAACTAAAGCTAGTTAGATCGTTATACAAATCGATATATATGTTATTCCTGATGATTGAGACCAAAAGTTGATTTGAATTACATGGGGACTTTACACATATATTATAAATAATATCATATTTATCGCAACATCCTCAAGGGAATCAAGGATGAAAACAAAAGAATGCAGATACAAGAACCAATCTGTTATCTGGTTACCGTTATTCTTTATCAGGCAAGGGAGAAAATTTAAGTCACAGAATGGTTCCCATTACATGTATCTTCCTTGAGGTTGATTGGTTGATTAATTGATTGATTGACTGATTAATTGATTGATTGATTGTTTAATTGATTGAATGGTATTTTCGCTGCGTTCAGCTTTATTCTAGTCATACCACGGTGACAGTTTACTTATTCATGAACGTCCTGGGTTTCACCAGCACTAAAGTAGGGCTCTGAAGTGTTTTGCCCAAGGACAGGCCCGGAAAAAAATCCAGTGCCTCGAGCTACTCTGCTGCAAAATAAACCAATCATGTCGACGATATCAGACTTTTGACATTTTTATTTTTGTTCAGTCGACAGCTGGAACAACTCGCGAAATTATTCGTTGGAACAGAACAAGTTAATTCGTTTTCAAGCCATTGATCGGCTGAATGATGTTTTACGCCGCTTTCAACATTAGTTTAGTCATATCACGGCAACAGTTTACTTATTCACGCATGCCCTGGGTTTAACAGGTACAAGGTTTGGGCTCTGAAGTGTCTTGCCAGAGGACACTTCCGCGAAAAATCACCGTTACCACTTAGCCACGTAGGATCTTCAAGAAAGCAGAACTATTTTTTTTTTTTTGTCTTTCTTACAAACTTCGCCATTTAAGACGTATGTAAATTAGATCATACGGGCGAAATTTTTTAATAAAGAAAAAAAAAAACAATAGTCTGTGTTATCAAGGTGTGTCGAAAATCTAACCCATTATCGGGGAAATATAGATTGAAGATCAGACTGCACGCTCCGTGCAGAATGCACGCTCTGTGCCGCGTGCTGTCTGATCTTGTCTTATCTTGGCCGTCACGGTGATAGAACAACTACAATTGCACGTTGCGATGCAAGGTCCAGATAAACACTTCTCTGTGGCGTGTGACCGTTTATCTCCTTTAACCCTTTACCTGACGACAAAATTTTTAGACATGTCAAAATCCAAAGCATTTGCAGACGACAAAGTAAATGTGACCTAAAAATTAATATTTGTATTAAGAGGATGGAAAACATTGTGGGAAAAGGAGAAAATGCTGGTTACCAGCATTTTCTCTTTGTCCCGCAGTGTTTTCAAAAGTCCTTCTCCACCGGGGTCGTTCAAACACTGGGTTGTGTGATAAACAGTTAACCCTCTACCAGACAATCCCGTGTTTTAACAACCCCTGAGGAAATAGCCTTTTGAAAACAGTGTGGGAAATGGAGAAAATGCTGGTAACCAGCATTTTCTCCATTTCCCACACTGTTTTCTACCACGTCAGAAATCTTGTGTTCGTTTGTTCCAATATCGTACTGTCATCCCTAAATGCTTTTAATATGAAGAGTACAACTAAAAAATTTTGTTTGGGAAAGGGTCACGTCTTTGCGACGTGACACAGTTTTAGATTTGCCTCTAATAAAGAGTTACCACGACGAAATCTGTCAGATAGAGCGTATAAAACATTGTGGGAAAAGGATAACATGCTGGTTACCAGCATTTTCTCCTTTTCAAATAACAATGTTTTCTTTTGGCTGGTTAAAAAAATGGAACTGTTTGGAATACGGTTAAATAAGATGAATTGATTGACTGACTGACTGACTGACTGACTGATTGATTGATTGATTGAATGGTGTTTTACGACGCTTTCAACATTTCAGTTATATCACGGCGAAAGCTCACATATTCATGTATTTCCTGGGTTTCACCAGTACTGGGCTGGGGCTCTGAAGTTTCTTGCCCAAGGACACTCCCACGCAAAACTCAGTGGATCCAATGCGGCTCAAACCCGGGGCCTCCAGGTCACGTGTCCTACACTTTATCACTGAGCCACGCAGGACCCCTAAAATGAATTGATACTTCTTATCATGAAAACGACTTAAAAAGGTGCATCTTTCTGTGCCAGATAATTTGACTCGACCTCTTTTAATGACCTAAAATACAATCCACGGAAACTCCGAAAGACTCTAAAGGCTCAATAGCGGCCAAAAAATCAATGCACGTATTGAAATGTGTTTAAGTTTAAATCATACCATTTAAAAGTATAGAAAATATTGTGAAGATAACAATCTGTAACTGAACGGTCGGTTCAAGTCTTAGTTGCTGGCAGAAAAATGAATTTTAAAATCAGGCAAATAGTAAACAAAACATAGAGTGACCTGGCAGGTTTTAACCTAATTTTGAAATTAATTTCTCTGCCAACGACTAACACTTGGACCGTACAAAAACAGATTGTCATCTTCATAATAACTTACATACTTTTAAATGGTATGATTTAAATTTAAATGCATTTTAATATACGCTTTGTTTACTTTTGGCAGTTATTGTTACTTTAATCTATAGATATAGATGGATTCGAGTATGTAGATTCGGTATAGATTAGAGATGATAGTGCCATTCCTTAGCAGTGTGATATTAGTTTATGTTGTCTGCAAAAGTCCGGCTTTTCGTCTTTTGGTGGTAAATGGGTTAAAACACTGGAAATGAAAAAAAAAAAAAAAAAATCGAAGGGCAATGGATTCTACTTCAGCTTGGATCCAACTGTTTGAATCATTGCATGTGAAACTACCGTTCCTGCAACGTTATGTAATTTTTTTTGTATCTGCAAAACCTTCGCTTTACTAGCTCAATCAGTGTGGGTCTATGAATTAAATTTTAATACATTTTAACATCCCATTGTTTTCCTAAAGATTCTTTAGCCAAATTTAATTCCCAATGTCAGTGGCTGCTTTGCCACTTTGAAACAAAATTCAGCGGTGAGCGTGAAATGAATTCTGTCGCGATGACTATCATCAGTCCTCGGAAATAGATTCGCCGAGCTTGGGATCTGCGGACTCGAACCAGTGACATCCCTGGTTTCAACTCCTGTATCCTATTGACTGAGCTAGCGTGCACGGCAAAAATCACATGTACGGAGTTTTTAGGTCATAACCTAGATTACAGAGCCAACTTTTAGACAGTTCGGAATGCATCCCGCACGCAAGCTTGTTCAGCCTCTCTCCTATCCATTTTGCAGCCATCACTTTAGGTGTGCTCCAACTTAATGTCAGATCTGACGTGAACAAGGCGGGGCACCCAAAATCCTATTGTTTAAATCTTTACTTTACAGTCTCAAGTTTAAACGACCCTGTGGAGGAAGGCTTTTGAAAACATTATGGGTAAAGGAGAAAATGCTGGTAACCAGCATTTTCTCCTTTTCCCACAATGTTTTTTTTTTTTGTCCCTTGCAAGACAAATCCTATTATATTATCTACATTTAGTCTGTTGTTTGCGAATCTTCGGATTTGGACGTGTCAAAACTCAAAAATTGTGTCATCTGCTAAAGGGTTCGGAAATGAAAGAGTTGAACAAAACAAAACTCAAGTTTCTCTTTTCAAAAAAAAAAAAATGCCGAAACAAGCCGTTCTAATTTTTTATTGTACTATTTTTTTTTCTGACTATACAATCGATCGTGAAGTCGATGTATTTTTTTTTTTGTTTAGTTTGCTTTGTAAACTTGTTTATGGGAAAACAGATAAAGAGGTAGCCATGTGAATCTTTTTTAAAAGTGGGGAGGGTCCTGCATGGCTCAGCGGTGAAATGTGGGACTCGTAACCTTAAACCCTAGGCTTAAGCCGCACTGGATCCACTGGGTTTTTTGGCGGAGTGTCCTTTGGCAAGACACCTCAGAGCCCTAGCCTAGTACTGGTAAAAATCAGGAAATACATGATTGTGTGACCTGTCGCCGTGTTATGACTGAAATAATGTTGAAAGCGGAGTAAAAACCCCAATCAATCAATCAATCAATCAACCAACCAACCAACCAACCAATCAATCAATCAAACAATCAACTTTTTTTCAGGAAAATTTGGTTTGCGCTGATAAGACACTGGCGTCATTGGCAAAAATGCTCTTCTTTGCCGGTGTACTTGCGGGCGCTATGGTGTTTGGAAATCTGTCAGATTTGTAAGTAACCATCTTTCATTTCAAGTCTTTTACCGCTAAATATGAGTCATGCTCTGTGAAAAGGGGGCTTAATGCATTTGCGAAAAGTATCAACCCATGTCAGCCTACCATCTCTCTCTCTCTCTCTCTCTCTCTCTCTCTCCTTTCGGCTAATCAACAGCTTTTCCTCCCTCTTTCCCCAAAATGTTTCCAAAAGCACCCTTCCTTATGGCCTTTAAAACACGTGGTTATTTTTACAAAGAGACAAAGGCCAATGATCTAATCTTCGGATTTCAGTAGCTTTTGACACCGAGAAAAAAACACTTTACCTATTCTTGATCAGCGTGGGTCTTTGATAACCTTGCGGACAAACCACTCTATTTCTTTAAGCATTGGTACACTGAGGTAATCGCAACATGGTGGCATCTGCGTGTGAGAATATCGGACAGCAAACGGCTGAGTTATGCTCTGTGAAAAGGGGGACTTAATGCATCTGAAAAATGTATTGACTCACGTCAGCCTGTGCAGGCCTGCGCAGGCTGACCTGAACTGAAACTTTTTGTTATTGGTCAATTTTCTGCATGTCAAAAGACCAATCTACCTCATGATTTAGTCTGTTATTATACAAAATGGGTTTTATTGAACTACAGTTTTTGAACCACAGGACTTGCTTGGTATGATGCATCATAGAAACGCATTAAATCCCCTTCTATCACGTGATTCAGTCTATTATTAGATAAAATGGGTATTTATGGATCCACAGTTAGGCCTATATGATGACTTACTTGGTACAATGCATCATGGAAATCTGCAGTAAACCTTCTTTTATCTTGTGATTGGGCTTGCACCACGCGAAAAGGAGCATTCGGACATTTGCGTAAAGTGTCGTCTCGGATCAGCCTGCGCAGTCCGCGCAGGCTAATCCGAGACGGCACTTCACGACTGCATTAAATTTTGTCCTTCAGTAGACATGCGCAAAACAAAAAATTACATAAAAACGGAAAGTGTAGTTTCGGATTAGTCCCGCGCGGACTGCGCAGGCTGATCCGAGACGACACTTTACGCAAATGTCCGAATGCCCCTTTTGGCGTGTTGAAGGCCATTTAGTCTGTTATTAGGCAAAATGGGTTTTTATGGATCCACATTAATATAGCCTGCAACTAGCAAAAAAGGGGCATTCGGACATTTGCGTAAAGTGTCGTCTCAGATCAGCCTGCAAGGTCCGCGCAGGCTAATCCGAAACAAAACTTTCCGTGTTTATGTAATTTTCTGCTTTGCGCAAGTCTGCTGTAGCGCAAAATCTAATGTAGTCGTAAAGTGCCGTCTCGGATTAGCCTGCGCAGACTGCGCAGGCTGATCCGAGACGACACTTTACGCAATTGTCCGAATGCTCTTTTTCGCGTGTTGCAAGCCATAATTATTATGATGACTTGCTTGGTATAATGCTCCATGGAGATTCATTAAAACCCCTTCTACGAGAGCATCGCTCATTTTTGCTTCTTTTTCAGAATTGGTCGAAAGAAAGTATACTGTATATCTCTGGTACTAAAGATGACGTCAAGTATAATTCAATGCTGGTCCCCAACATACATCGTATTTGTGACTTTGTTCTTTCTTGCTGGAGCAGCTAATACAGGCGTCTACATGACGGGATTTGTGATCAGTAAGTCAAAATAATCAAACAACTATTATTATTCTGCAAAGAAATTTTTCGCGATCTCATATGATAATATGACCCGAACATATATTCCTGTACTCTGGCAAAATCCAGGTAAAAGCAGTTTCCCTTTTTGGAGCCCGTATACATGACTACACTTTCAACACAACATCCACATTGGCGGCCTCGACTGATACGAGCCACCCACAAGACAAACATACTGAGTAGCCTACACCATATTATTACTAGTTTCCCTTGATGGTTGAAACAACTATTATTATTCTGCAAAGAAATTTTTCGCGATCTCATATGATAATATGACCCGAACATATATTCCTGTACTCTGGCAAAATCCAGGTAAAAGCAGTTTCCCTTTTTGGAGCCCGTATACATGACTACACTTTCAACACAACATCCACATTGGCGGCCTCGACTGATACGAGCCACCCACAAGACAAACATACTGAGTAGCCTACACCATATTATTACTAGTTTCCCTTGATGGTTGTCATAAAAGCAGAAACAATGGTTTATTGTTTTAAATACATGAATATAGTTTCATACATGTATATTATCGTTTGTTGTCATTCTAAAACAAATAACTAGGTTTAAAGCAAGTTATTCATACCATTTATAAGTATGGATATCATTATCAGTCTGATTATGTATTACAGTGCAATATGACAAAAGTCAAGCTGATGGTAGAAAAATGTATCCTAAGACTATAACAAAAGTTGTCAACTTTAGTTCTATTTTTACAATTCATTTTTCTGCTAGTGACTGGAACTTTAACAGATTGCACTGTAACACATTATCAGACTGACATGTAGGATCTGAAATGAGTTGGCTTTTCAGATGAAATTTTATTTAACGAGTCTAGGGAAAATGTTATTAAGCGAGCCTTTGGCAAGGTTAATAACATTTTTTCTTCACGAGTTAAATAAAATTTTATCTCAAACGGCAAACGAATATCAAATTCTTTTTAACACATTACGATATTTCACAAATTATAGATCAGAAAATGCAAAAACAAGTATAGATGCACATGCGGTAGTATCCATAAAACCCACTCACTTCTATGAAATATGTACAAAATGACGTCAAAAAATGACGTCACACAATTATATCAAACGTGTATAAGATAAGAAAATTCGTAATGGGTTTGTTACACTGAAAACAAGGGAAGTTATGTGGGAAAATGATATCCATACTTTTAAATGGTATTAAATGTGTATTCTGATCTCCGCATTGTTTACTTTGGGGAGCTAGAGAGCCTTTGATTGAAAAACAAAATAACATTACCTCCCTTGTTTTCAGTGTAACATACCCATTAAGAAAGGGTTCGCTTAGTAACATTTTCCCTAGACTCGTTTAATAAAATTCTATCTCAAACGCCAACTCATGTCAGATCCTTTATGTCCATATCTTATCTTGAAAAATCTTTCAGGTATGGAAATGGTGGGCTCTTCCAAAAGAAAATGGGCTGGAACGATTATCAATTTCTTTGTCGTTGTCGGCTATCTCCAACTGACTGCAATCGGCTACTTTCTACGTCAATGGGATCATATTGCCATGGCTATAGCTTTTCCACATCTGATTTATCTTTTAAATATATGGTAAGTATATGTATAGGGGATCTGACATGAGTTGCCGTTTGAGATAAAATTTATTAAACTTGTGTGAGAAAATGTTATTAAGCGAGCCCATGGCGAGATTAAAACGTTTTTTCTTGACGAGTTTAATAAAATTTTATCTCAAACGCCAACGAATATCAGATTCTTTTTATCACATAATGAGATTGTACAAATTATAGATTAGAAGATGCAAAACCATCTATAAATGCACCCGCGGTAATATCCATAAAACCCTTTCACTTCAATGAAATGCGTGCAAAATGACGTCAAAAAATGACGTCACACAACTGTGATATCAAACGTGTATAAGATAAGAAAATTCGTAACATTTGGGTATACTACACTGAAAACAAGGGAGGTTATGTGATAAATCTTTATAATGAATATGAGCTATGTTCTGGCAAAGGGGGCCTACTTTTTTTTATCCCATATGACCCAATTTCGAACTTGTCCGAGATTCTATCAAGGTAAACATTCTGACAAAGTTTTATAGTATCTGACTGAAAATGTGGCCTCTAGAGTGCACACGGAGAAATTGTTTTTACGACCACACAACGGACAACGGACTTCGGACACAGCACGATCACAAAAGCTCACCTTGAGCCTTCGTGCATAGGTGAGCTAAAAACGTTATTTCTCTACTAAAACCTATGTTGTGGGTACTCATTAGAATTGTCTCGATGAGACAATTTTAATGAGTACCCACATCATAAGTTTTAACGAAGACCTAGTTCTTTTTGGACCCTAAAATGGCCCAGCCCCTATCTGTATTTGCGATTAAGTACATCTATAAATAAATACTGTTGATCTGAATCAGTTTGATCAAGTTAGCTCGTGAGTCTAATCAGCAACTTGGTGTGAAACAAGCCACAAGACATCTATTATACAACTTATACCTTAGACTGCTAAGCGCGACTCCCTGACCTTTTGCGGACAGTATAGATCAAGATCAGACTGCACAGAACGTGCAGTCTGATCTTGCATCTACACTGTCCGATAAGGAGATATTTTTTCTCCAATTAGTAAGTTTGAAGTAGAATTTTTCGGCTTTTTACTAACGGCAAGAAAGTTTCATTTAACTTACGTAGCAGGATAAGGGTCAGGTAAAATATTGAATCAGGGGATAAGTGTGGGCCAGGTGACCCCTAAATACAACTGTAGGTAACTCTTTATCAAACAACTAAATTTTGGACTAGTCCAAATTGATCACGTTTGAAGACGTTGTCTGCGCATGTCATTATACCTTTACCCAATGATCTGTATGAAAAAGAAGCCTCTTGAAAATATTCTGGGAAATCTGAAAGAACATCATAATGATCAGTATCTTCTTTTTTTCACAATATTTTACAACTTTTCAAAGACGAGTCCAAAAGAAGGTCTTTGGAATAAGATACTGCCAGAAAATTGTGTCAAACCTAGGTGGCCATCCGATTTCCCCCCCCCCCCACCCCGATTTGTGGATTTGTGTCATTCACCCCACCCCTCCTAGAAATGGGGTAACTATTTTCAAGTGACAACTGATAAAAAGCTCATACATTTTTACCCTTCCCAAAATATGATGAAGACGCCTCTTCGAAAACATCGCGGGAAAAGAAGAAATATTTTCTAACTTTTCGAAAAAAATCCCATCATTTCGGTCGCATTTAAATTGTCGTCTGTAAAACGCTTTCAGTTGGGATGAGTATGAATATTTTGTTTAACACTCTTCATTATCTCTCGCTAGATGGCATTCTTCAAATACAAATCTGTCTGATTTGGGCATTCTGGGTACAGAACCGGACTACTTTTCAAAACAACAATATCAAATTTTATTTCAAAATAAACGTTTACTCAGTAAAACGCTACCTGGTGCGATTCATTCAGCTATGATCAGCTAGCATGTAAGCTATGCATCGGCCATTTATTAAAACAGCCCCTACAGGCTTGGGTAATAGCTTCGGCATAAGCCCTACTTTTCCCCTGTATATGAGATGGGTGATGCGTAAGACAGGTCGAATCGTCGAAGAATATGACATGCGCAGACAACGAACACTCCTAGATCTTTGTGCCTTGTCTCTTTGTGGTAAGGCGTCTGCTTATGATTAACTGACTTAAACCTTTACCAAACGACAAAATTTTAGACTTGCTTTTGCAGACGTAAAATTAAATATTGCTCAAGAGGTGGCATTTGTCTTTGACCGGATAGAAAATGCTGGTTACCAGCATTTTCTCCTTTTCCCACAATGTTTTCAAAAAGGCTTTTTCCTCAGGGCTCACTAAAACTCAGGGCTGCATGGTAAAAGGTAAAGGAGGGCGTGGATTTGGTGCTCCTGGTGGGTAAACACCTTTGGAGTAATAATTATAACAGTATGACAACACTAAATCTATAGTCATGTCTAATTGACAACTTTTTATCTCCTGTAAAGGGCCTTTTTTTTAAAAAAAAGAATTAATGTCAAAAACTATTTTTATACTACCTTAACTCTTAGGGCACTATACATGACTAAGGCTGTTTTTTTTTTTTTTTTTTGTCAAATTTTATTTTTAACATTTGATTTGTATCGATTATATACAATACAATACAATACAATAAACTTAAAATATTGCGTAATACCAGGTCACCGGCCCATAATGCAATTCATACAATGCCAACATACACAGATCTATATGAAACTCCCTTTACCAATAACTTAAATACTCATGTTATAACGAGTCTTAGTTTCGATTTTTTTATGTTCTTACATTTACGAGCGAAGATCTACATTTAAAATAGTGGGCATTAAGACCGAACTACTTTTTTGACGTATAGATAAAGAACAAACTGCGCGTTCTGCGTATATCATAGCAACAAATGGATTATCTAATTCATTTTTCGGTGTTACTTAGGCTGTTACTTTTTCTTTCCTTGCCTAAGGACACTCCCGTATGATCATTCCTTCGAAGTGATTTCCCGGTAATCTTCAGGCTCGGACTTTGCAATGTCTTGCCCAAGGGCACTCCCGTATGATCACCCCCGCCACCAGCCGGAAAAGATCTCTGGACTTTCTGATAAGGATTCCAGTGCCACTTAGTCACTGCAGACCTCGCTAGACTATATAACCAATCAAGAACGACGTAAATATTTAGCCCGATGACAATTTCCATTTCGTGGTGGGAAAGAGCAGAAATATCCAGATATTGAAATTTTGATTATAGTTAGGCTGTTGATTTATATATGAAAATGTGATGCTAAGTGAAAAGGGGACTGAATACATCTGCAAAAAGTATCGACTCAGGTCAGCCTGCGCAGTCCGCGCAGGCTGACCTGGATCGAAACCTTTTGCTATTGGTCCATTTTCTGCATGTAGAAGAACCAGTCTACCTCATGATTCAGTCGGTTGTAAGACAAAATGTATTTAATGGACCCACAATCATGTGATGACTTGCATAGCATAATGCACCACAGAGATACTTTTAAATCCTTTTCCCCCCAGAATAGCCTCATAATTATGTTTATCGATTTCAGGTTTATTCCGGAGTCCCCACGCTGGTTACTGTCTCGGGGTCGCGTCGAGGAGGCAAAAGCATTGCTTAGGCGAGCGGCTAAAGAAAATGGCGTGGAACTACCGGCTAAACTATTTGATGAATCAATCGAAGGCGCTAAAGTCCAAAAGGGAAATTTTGTAGACCTGTTTAGATCGAAAGTCATGAGCACGAGGACCTTTGTTATTTTCTTCAACTGGTAGGCTTTTATTTTTTATTCCATCAGTCGCTGTTATTTTAAAAGATAAGTTTTATTATATTCTTATCAGTGAATTATTGGGATTTCACAGAGAATAACACCACTAGTGATGATAAATATAGTATTATCACTAGTGATGATATAGTTTTAGAATGTTTGCCGGAACTACTTTTTCCTATATTACTTATATTGTAACATTCTTTGTATTCATTAGAATTAAAAAAAAAAGGATGAATTAGGAATATAATAAATAGGATAATCAACTGGTTGTGTGTGATACTACAAATCTGTCACTCGAGTGGGGTGTGATGCGGTTAAAAAACTCGTCCTTCGGACTCATTTTTTTCAACTGCATTCCACCACATTCTAGTGACAGATTTTTGATATCACACACAACCAGTTGATTATACTCTATTTATCATACTCTTATCAGTGAGTTACTGGGATTTCACAGTGATTAACACCACTAGTGATGATAAATAAGGTATTATCTCTAGTGATGATATAGTTTTAGAATGTTTGCCGGAACTACTTTTTCCCTTTATTGCTTATATTGTACCATTTTTTGATAATTATTGGAATAAAAACGGGTAAATTAGGAATATAATATATAGGATGATCAACTGGTTGTGTATGGTGTTAAAAATCTGTCACTCGAATGGGGTGTGATGCGGTTAAAAAACTCGACTTTCGGACTCATTTTTTTCAGCCGCATCCCACCCCATTCTAGTGAGAGACTTTTGATTATCCTCTATTTATCAAATTCTTATCAGTGAATTACTGGGATTTCACAGTGAATAACACCACTAGTGATGACAAATATGGTATAATCACTAGTGATGATAAAGTTTTAGAATGTTTGCCGGAACTACTTTTCCCCATATTGCTTATATTGTACCATTTTTGATAATTCTTGGAATAAAAAATGGTGAATATGGAATACAATAAATAGGATAATCAACAGGCTTTGTATGATATTAAAAATCTGTCACTCGAATGGGGTGTGATGCGGTTAAAAAACTCGTCCTTTATATTACAGGATGGTTGTAAGTTTGATCTACTACGGATTTTCTCTAAACATTGGAAATCTTGGCGGCAATTTTTATATGAACTTTCTCATCGGAGGATTGGTCGAGATTCCAGCCTATATTGTGTGCATTTTTCTACTCGATCGAACCGGTCGAAAATGGTTGTATGCTGTCTCAATGACGTTCGGTGGTATTTGTTGTATATCAACTGTGTTCACTACGGTGTTCGGAGGAGATCGTAAGTATAAATCTAACGTGATAAACCGTTCATTTACACATTATACTATTGTTTTGTTTTTTTGAATACAGATTTAAGGTATTACCATCCTAACGCTTCTAGTACAACATGGAATAAATTTCCTTATTAATTGACAAATAAGGATTTATTCTGAGATAATATTTTTGCACATTTCTAAACGACCAGAAATTCCTTTGATGTCTATCTTGAAATTATCTCCTTTGCAATGAGAACATAGTGGTTTAAAATTTATAAATGATAATTCTAAGAAGGAAAAAAAAAAAAAAAAAGGAAACAGTGGCTCGCTTAAAGAAGTACAATAATACTCATTTTTAATCATAGAAAATTTTGTAGGATAATATTATAGTCGAAATAGTTGTTTTCCTTTAGGAGGGTACTTCCTTAAAATCACGAACCGTGACGAGGTAACATAATCATTATCGAGCGAGGCTTATAAATGAGCCATGTTCCGGCAAAAGGCTTAATGCATCTCTGTGATACATGGTACCAAACAAGCCATCACATATTTACGGATACATTTTAGCGGCTATCTTTAACAAAAGTCTTCATCATTATGTAGAATGATCCTTTGACATATAGAAAATTGACCGATAGCGAAAAGTTTCGGCGGACTGCGCAGGCTGACGTGGGTCGATACTTTTCGCAGATGCATTAAGCCCCCTTTTCACAGAGTATGACCCAAATCATCTCGTCACGGTCCGTGATTTCAGACCTGTTATCTCAAACAAACAAAGATATAAACTGATCATGTAAGGTTTATCGAGTGAGACTTATATTGGAAGATAACTTATCTACTTTTGTAAAACAGACATGTCACTTGTTACAGCCTGAGTCACGCTATTATTAAAGTAACGTAATTTATGAGTGGCTAAACCCATTGGTTTAGCCAATCAAAAATTGCGTTACTTTCATATTTAGTAAATAGACTAAGACTGAAATTTAGAAATACTGGAGTCGGAATACCGACCGAGATGGCGATAAGAAAAAAGAATTTTTGTTTTCATGTTAAATTACCCCAATTACCGGTCAGCAACCACATAACAGCAGAAGCAATGCCAACAGAAAATTATATGATGATATTCGAACCAACAAACAAGAAGACTGTACACCACAGGTGTCCGTTTCGTGAAAAAAAACATCGCCATCTATATATAGCATCCGTAATAATTTCAATATTCTCCAGAAAATGAGCTAAAATGTTTTGAAATACCATCTGCAAAGTTTATTCACTGACAGTGAAACTGATGGTTCCTGCGTTCGTGCGGATTCGGCTAAGACTCGAGCAATCAGTAATCGATGCAGGGAACCAGCGTCTATCGGCCGATCGATTATGGGTTACCCGAGTCTCAGACGAATCCGTACGTTTTTTGGCGATGAAAGGCGATATTACACGAATCGCATAAGGGTGCCCTATCCTTAAATACAGTACATAATCTTCGAAGAATATGACATATGCATACAAGGGTCAGATACGTTAACCACTGAGCTAACAGGTCGGGCTAAAGTGTTAACAAAAGCTGTATTTAACAAAACGATAAAGATGCGAACCACAGTTTTCATTTTTTTCAGAGTTACACCCACTCACCGTTGTCTTGGCCATGATGGGGAAACTGGGGTCTGCAATGGCCTACTGTGTAATCTACATATACTCAGCAGAATTGTATCCGACAGTTGTCCGAACAGCTGGGATGGGTGCCAGCTCTTGTTTCGCCAGGATTGGTGGAATGGCCGCTCCCTATATCGCCGACCTGGTAAGGAATATAAACCATGCTTTTGGCAAAAGGGGCTTAAATGGCAAACGGTAACCACTTTAGCTTGACTGTTTTGGAAGAATGCATTCACGTATTTTCCAACGCAAAGCATTTAGGCTATTACGAATATATACCAGTGGGACGTTTTTGTTGTCTCATTATACCCGTCCCTTGTTCGTGGTCTCCATTTACAAGCGTTCTAACCCGTCGTTGATTTCACAACGAAATAATAATTCATACTTGTGAAAATTGGTTGGAGTGTTTGTCTTGATTATTTCTTGGACATGTTTGAAATTGGGTCACATCGGGTCAGAAAGTATGTCACTCGGCCTAACCTTAGAAAAACATTGTTTTCCTTCTAGAAGCCACATTTTCAGCCCAATACTCATGAAACTTGGTCTGAATGTTTTTCTTAATGATATCTTTAACATATTTGAAGTTGGGTTACGTCCGGTCAAAAAGTAGGTCACACTGGACTAAATCTAAGGAAAATTTTGTGTCCATTCTAGAGACCACATTTTCAGCCTGATACTCAAATCTTAGGGGAAAAAAATGTATGCATTCTAGAAGCTGTATTTCTCAGCCGGATACTTATGGAAATTGGTAATAATGTCTGTGTTGATGATAAATCTGACAAGTTGAAAAATTGGGTCATGTCGTGTCAAAAAGTAGGTCACTAGGACAAATCTCAGAAAAGCGTCTTGTGCATGGTACATGCAACATTGTCAATCTGATACTCATGAAACATGGTCAGAATGTTTGTCTTGATGGTATCTCTGGCGAGTTCTAAATAACAATATATCGTCAAAAAGTAGGTCACTAACACTCGCGTTTTACATCATCCTAGATGACTTTAGTCCGGTGAGTGCTTTAGGGTCAATGGCCCTCTTGTTTTAAAACTTATCATGTAACACTTGTATTATAGAGTAGCCTTATTTCTGGTGAAGTTGGCCGCGCCCTTCCACTAGTGGTATTTGGTGGAGTCAGCGTTGCTGCGGGACTACTGTCTCTCCTGCTTCCGGAGACTTTAAACAGACAACTTCCGGAAAGTATAGAGGACGCGCGGAACTTTTCCAGGTCAGTGCTGAATTGATGCACAATGGGGTTTATAGTCATTTATTGTGAAGAAAGTGGAACTGAAAATCTTCAACCCTGAGGCTATTAGGCTTAAGTCCGACTCCATATACTTTTGCGGACAGTGTTGATCAAGATCAGACTGCACAGAACGTGCAGTCTGATCTTGGATCTAGACTGTGTTCGTTATTGGTACGGCCCTTCTATTCCCGCTTTTCAAAATTATACAGATTTTTACAACTTTTTTAACTACTCTTCCCCTTTATTTATTCAGTGAAAGTTCTTATTCTTTGCTGTTGCACTTGCAGAAATGTGAATAAAATTTTATGCTTCAGCACAAACTCAACGGAGGATGAACACAAAATTTTATAAGCATAGGCCCTGAGACGTGTTCAGCTGATCATCTTGTGTTTTTTGGAATACTCAATGCATTTTTCAAAGATCTGTTTATGGACTGACTCTCTGTCTCTCTCTCTCACTCTCTCTGTCTCTCTCTTTGTTTCGCTCTTTCTCTGTTTCGCTCTTTCTCTCTCTCTGTTTCTTTCTGTCGCCCTGTCTATTTCTCTCTCTGTCTCTATCAGTCTGTCTGTCTGTCTCTGTCTTTGTTTCTTTGTTTCTTTCCTTCCTACTTTCTTTCTTTCCTTCCTTCTATCTTTCTTTCTGTCTGTCTATCTCTCTCTATCTTTGTCTTTTTCTGTCTGTCTGTCTGTCTCTCTCCCTCTTTCACTCTTTTTCCCTCTCATTCTTTCTTTCTCTCTCACTGTCTCTCTTTCCCTGTCTCTGTGTGTCATTCTTTCATTCTCTCTCTATGTCTGTCTGTCTCCCCTCTCTTATTGTCTCTGTCCCTCTCTCTCTCTCTCACTCTGTCTGTCTGTCTCTCTTGTGTCAAGGATAGCTATTTACAAATATTTACTCATGTGCAATGGTTTTTTTATTGTAGAAAACCTTGCAAGAAAGCTATCCGAGAAATCTATGTCAACGAAGGTTTTAAATGGGAAACCTTGAAGGACAAAGAAAACGGTAAAGAGAAACCAGTCTAGCGCTGTTTAATGTGCGGACCTGACCGTCGTGTGTTGTAAAGATGGTTGTGTGCTGTATTATTTATTGTTTGCATCGTCATTATTTTTTTGTCATTGTTGCAGAACGTCTCCCTAACCCTTTACCAAACAACACAATTTTAGATTTGCCCAAACAGAAAGTATTTGCAGAAGACCAAAAATTAAAAAAATGCCTCAAAATTTGAAATTTTTTGAAGGGTGGAAAACATTGTGGGAAAAGGAGAAAATGCTGGTATCCAGCATTTTCTCCTTTTCCCACAATGTTTTCAAAAGCTCTCTTTCTCAGGATTGTTAAAACTCGACATTGTGTGGTAAATGGTTAAAGCTTGTAAATATCATGACAAAGTTGAAAATACTGTATAATAGTTTTTTTTTTTTTCATTTATATTAACTCTTTACCAAACAACTCTGAGTTTTAACGATCATGAAGGAGAAGACTTTTTGAAAACATTGAGGGAAAAGGAGAAAATGGTCAGCATTTTCTCCTTTTACCACAATATTTTCTAACCTTTTTGAGACAGAAACCATCAATTTTAGATTCATTTGATATGTCGTCTGCAAATGCTTTCAATTTGGAAGAGTCTTGAATTTTGTCGTCTGGTAAAGAGTTCAATATGGTTTTAGATCTTTCGTTATAGAAATAACAGATCTAGATACAAAAAAACAGTGTTTATTTGTTTGTTATTCCCAGGAAAGCATCTTGTTTTCTTTTCGGCGTAGCTGAATGCGTTGGCTTTTGACCTACTTCTTGGTACTGATAAATAAAACTTGAAAATATTATCTTAGTCCCTCTTTCTGCCATAGAGTCCCCAAAACACTCGACACACAGTATAGTACCATATTGACGAAGATGTTTTTCAAGCTTCGATATTTATTAGGAGGTCGAGAGTGTCAAACGCTCAGCAAAATTTTCCCCTATAAGATGACCGCTTTCTGAGGCACTTAATCAGCCTCGTTTTCAACCTCTCTCATTACAAGGGACATAATAAATGATTTAACAATTTAAGTTGAGTACGAGTTGTCTTTCTTCGCTTTAATACACTACATTATCCTCACCCATCAAAATATAACCTGTGGTTTGAAGACCAAAATGTGGAAAGGGAGAAAATGCTGCAGAGCAGGGTTTTCTCCTTTTGCCACAATGTTTTCTACACCTGACTCATTCAGATGCATGGGCATTTTACGCTGTTGACAAAATCACCCGAAAACCAATCTACAATATATTCAACGAAATGCACGGAAACGATGATTTATAAACAAAGAATACCATTGTTTAGAATGAGTAACAGCCCGGTAGCCCAGTCGGTAGCGTACAGGACTCGCTGGTTCGATTTCCGGCTCGGCCAATTTCTTCCAGAGGATTGATGATAGTCATTGCGACAGGATTCATTCCTCTCTCACTGCTGATCATTGTTTTGACCATGATTATGTGGGAAAGCAGACAGTGACTTGGAAAGGTGCTGAGTACTGGTTAAAGAATGAACGGGTGCATTGGCCGCCGCGATATATCTGAAATTGTGTTGAAATGGCGTTAAACAACATACTATCAATCTAGCAATAGAATGACTAACGGTAATGTTAGGGTTTGTGTGAACATTTTGAGTGATTTGCTTCATGAAGACTTTGGCCTTTCACCAACAATTCTTAAGAACATTCTTAGTCTTATTCTCAAGAATCTTCTAAATGTGAAAGTAACACAAATTCTGCGATGTCTGAACTCCATTTAAAAGCAAGACACATATAAAAAAAGAAATGAGCAATGCTCTGTGAAAAGGGGGCTTAATTGCATCTGCGAAAAGTATCGACCCATGTCAGCCTGCGCACTCCGCGCAGGCTGACCTGGGCCAAAACTTTTCGCTATTGGTCAATTTTCTGCATGTCAAATGTCCAGTGTACCTCATGATTCAGTTGGTTGACATTTAAAATGGATTTTATTGATCCATAGTTACATGATGATTTGCTTGGGATATATGGTGCATCACGGAGATACATTAAGCCCCCTTGTGCCAGAGCGTGGCTCAAATGTTGCTGAATCTAAGAACATTTAATTCTTAACCAGATGACAAAATTTTAGACTAGTCCAAATTAAAAGCATTTGCAGATGACAAATAATTGTGACTCAAAAATGGAAATTTGTTCTGGGAAGGGTAGAAAACATTGTGGGAAAAGGAGAAAATGATGGTTACAAGTAGTTCTCCTTTTCCCATAATGTTTTCAAAAGGCTTCTTCCTCAGGGTCGTTAAAAGTCGGCATTGTTGGGTAAAGGGTTGAAGGTTGAACTGTTAGTCATAATCTATATCTCGAGTTTAGTTTTAAACATATTTTATTGCCACACTTTGTGTGTGTGTGTGTGTGTGTGTGTGTGTGTGTCTCTCTCTCTCTCTCTCTCTCTCTCTCTCTCTCTATATATATATATATATATATGAAAACCAACAAACAAGAAAAGCGGCAAATGGGTTGAGCCTAAAGTTAAAACATTTAGTTACGTCTAGAGCTCTCCATCGGTTATTATAATAAGCAAGCTTTACTGCATTGCGGGGAAAAAAATACCATTGGCAATGTATCTACAAGAAAAAAAAGAACAAATACTTGTTAAGTCTCAGGAAAAAAACAGATTGATGGAAAAAAAAATCAGATGTACAGCGTAAGATATGATTATGTAGGTATATGAGAGAGAGAGAGAGAGAGAGAGAGCGAGAGAGAGAGAGAGCCAGCGAGAGAATGGGTAACTTAGATGAGTTTTCACTCTAACATACAGTATAATGATAGCCAATTAACTATCTGTTCGCCCTATTGCTTATGTACAGTGTCAAAAACTAAAATGTTTTCTTCTCTCACGCATTGTTCTGACCTTGTTAGTGGACGAAGGAAAAGTAGCCGAGTAAAAAAATGAGAATGCATGCTGCAATCCATGAATTCTGTTCTCTGACTGTACTTTGTATGTGTTAAAAATCGTTCTGTGCAGTCTAATCTTTATCTACACTGTCCGCAAAAGGTCAGTGAGTCACGCTTAGCAGCCTAGGGGGTTAAAAGATTTTTCTTGTTTCTTTTCCGTTTAAAAATAGCTTAAAGCTGGAAAAACCGGCTGTGCTATTTATAAATGTTGAGTACGGTTTTTCAGGAATGTGATAAAGTTATGGATTCCCTGGATTGTGATAACAAGTTCAGTTGCAGGTCATATGACAACAAGACAAATTTAACAAATTTATGATGCATAGCATCATGGAAGCCGCAATCTTTTGGTGGACAATTTCAGAAATATTGACTTTCTTGAGAAATTGTACATTTTTGTATCTGTTTTTACCCCCACCCCCGTCCAACGGAAAATCATGACAAATGGTACTAAAATGCAAGGAAAAAGGAAACAGAATAAAATATGTACATGTATTCTAATTCTAAAAAAAAAATAAGTTCAGAGAGGAATCTTAAGTAATTTTGCTACTATATTATTATTATTATAAAGTGATGTTTATTTGGAAAAAAAACACACACACGCGTAAAAGCATCGGAATTTTTAATTTCTACTCGAAATTTGAAAATGGATAAATGGCGCATTCAAATACAGCATTTTCCGTTTATTAAATGATTTTAGAGAGGAAACTTCTGTAGCGGCATCAAAGGCAATACTACAGAATTTTTCAGTGATATTAAGATCGTTATTTACATATGATGTTTACATGTATTTACAATTTTTATCAGTGATCTCTTCTTTGTGTTTCTTTTTTTCTTTTACAACCAAAAGGAAAAAAAGAAAAAGAAAAAAAAAAAAAGAAAATATTCACCAACTTTTTTCTAAAAGATGATCTTCTTGCTTGTCAAAAGTATCTTAGCATGCTTGTAACACAGTGAATCTTTACATTTCTACTCTAGAAACAAAAACTTTTGCAGGGCATCTCCAAAATTATTCTGATCATAGCCTGCACACTTTGCACAAACCACGTTTCTTTTATTCCTGAAATGGCAGCCACACACACACACACACACAAAACAATTTTTTAAGCGTTTAAAGATCTGGATCTATTCAACCACAACATAATAACTATTACTATACATATTTCGTTTAATAAACAGTAGTTTGAACCATTTTCTGCATAGGCCTTGTACATACCTAGTGTAAAACTTCTAATGTAAATTTCAAGAGCTTTTCTAAACCTTTGACCAGCAGAGACGTAAAAAGTTGTATATTCACAGCAATAGGTAATAACTTTAACCCTTCGACTACACAACGCAATAAATACACTGAGTAAGGAAAACAAACAAGATTTTCTTTTATGTTTACGAAATATCTTGTAAAATATTAAAAAAATATTACACGGGCTTTGTGCTGTCTGATCTTCATCTATTTCCGTCATTTTCGAGCAGCTTCAGCCCTTAGAGCACCAGGCACCACCATGATAATTACTGTAGTCAATGTATATCGCGATCCATACGTCATGTTTCAAGCAGGCCTGGTTTCAAGGATTCTGTAGATCAGGACCATACCGTTCAGCACGTACAGTCTGATCATAACAGCTTCGACACACAATACAGTAAATACTTAATTTTACAGGTCTCATAAAGCAGATGTTTCGTGTAACAAAAATCCATTGGGCTAATGTGTAGACGAAGGGAAAAAAAAGGGTTATCTTTTCGCAAGTATTCTATAAATAGGTGACGTAGACGCCTCTTTGCCTCTGATTATCATATTCTAAGATGCTCTCTAAATCATAATCATCATTATTTTGTTTTGTAAAAAAGTAGACAAATGCGAAACCATTGAGAGGTGGGAAAGCTTGTGAAAAACGGAAAGCATAACAACTTCGTTTGGGAAAATAGAAGGAATCCTATATGTTTGAAAACTTCGGGGGACTAGCCAGTTAAAGGATGTTTATCTTTCTGTATTTTTTATTGTCATTTGGGAATGACCTATATACTGCAAGAAAACCAGGTTTGAATTTATTGTGGGTTATTTAAGAAAGAGTCATGTGGAGTAATTCTGTCACAACAACACAACATTATTAGAACTTTTACAAAAATAATGACCAATCGAATAATTACTGATCATCTACATGGTAAATAGTTTAGGTACATTCCTACTGGAAGCCGCTTTCGAGCGGCTTCCAATGATTGTACCGTGTTTAACGTCGTTATCAACATTATTTCAGTTATATCGCGGCGGCCATTGCACCTATCCATGCTTTCCAGGAGTCTATTTGACCAGTACTCAGAACAATTTTCCTTCCAAGCCATTGGCTGCTTTCCCATATAACCCTCGTCAAGTTAGAAATATGGATAGTCGGATACATTATTCACGTGAAACGTGAAAATTGTTGCCAGTAATTTGTCCTTAGCTCTCTACCCCAAAATCCCGAGCTTTTAGCGACCCGTCAAGCTCCGGTAGCGCAGTCGGTAGCGTACAAGACTACAGAACAGGGGGTCGCTGGTTCGATTTCCGGCTCGGCCAATTTCTTTCCGAGGATTGATGATAGTCATTGCAACAGGATTCATTCCTCTCTCACCGCTGATCATTGTTTCGACGATGGGTATGAGGGAAAGAAGCCAATGGCTTGAAAAAATTATGGTGCGGAGTACTGGTAAAAGAAACTCCAGGAAAGTAAGTATAGGTGCACTTGCCGCCGCGATATAACTGGAATAATGTTGAAAACGGCGTTAAATACCATACAATCAATCAATCAATTTAAGTGACCCTGAGAAAGAAAGATAATGAAAACATAGAAAAAGGAAAATTGCTGGTAACTAGTATTTTCTCCTTCTCCCACTATGTTTTCTCACCTTTCAAAGATAAATCCAGTCATGTAAGCCACAATCAATCACAAAATCTCTAAACCATTGTTTTTAATCCAGCCAAATTTGAAAGGGTTTCAGTGTGCAATCCTAGCAAACTTCAAAGAAACGTGACAAATAATGTGGACTTTCTTGAGTAAACAATGCTAAGTCATCGAACGGCTGCTTTTCCTAAAGTGATTACTAGATTCTCTACACTTTAAATAGAGTTCAATCCCGTAATGAACAAAATGATCTTGTCAAGTTTCAAAAGAATCAGATAAAAATGCGGCCTTTATTGCCTAATCAAACTGGAAATTTTCAACTTTAAATAGATTCTTTTCCCATACTGATTTTCTTTCAAAGTCGATAGGGTTCAAGGTGTTGATGATACAAGGCAACTGTGCAAGTTTCAATAAAATCCGACTACAAATGCAGACTTTATCGCGTAAACAAGAAATGGAAATTCTCAACTTCAAATGGCTTCTTTTAATATACTGCTTGTCAGATTTTTCTTTTTTTTTTTTCAAAATCAATAAGGTTCAAACTATTGATGAGATAAACAAACTGCAAGTTTCACGAAAATCCGACTACAAATGCAGACTTTATCGCGTAAACAAGAAATGGAAATTCTCAACTTCAAATGGCTACTTTTCCCATACTGATTGTGAGATTTTTTTTTCAAAATCGATAGGGTTCAAACTATAGATGAAATAAACTGTGCAAGTTTTACGAAAATCCGTCGACAAATTCAAACTTTATCACGTAAACAAGAATGGAAATTTTCAACTTCAAATGGCTACTTTTCCCATACCGATCGACCGATTTTTTTTTTTTCAAAATCAATAGAGTTCGAGATATTGATGAGATCAACAAATTGTGCATGTTTCACGAAAAACCAAGCAAAAATGCACCTTTTATCGCGTAAACAAGAAATGGAAATTTTCAACTTCAAATGGCTACTTTTCCCATACCGATCGTCAGCTTTTTTTTTTTTTTCAAAATCAATTAAGTTCGAACTATTGATGAGATAAACAAACTGTGCAAGTTACACGAAAATCCGATTACAAATGCAGTCTTTATACCGTAAACAAGAAAAAGACAAACGGACGAAATCTTGTCCAAAATTAACCCGAAACATCCGTACCGCAATTTTGTTAAAATTCAGTATCTCCGAATACCAAGTACGATCCGACTTTCCGGTGCGGATGTTTCAGGTTAATTTCAACAGCGATCTTCTATATACGATCCCTGATTTCAACAAACATTTTAACACGTTAATCTACAATATTACTTAACAAATTTTCGTCGGACCGTCGGATTGTCGGATCGAAGCTAAGATTTGGATGTGTATTCGAATCCTAACAAAATTGCGGTACGGATCTATCCATCCTCGGAACTCAGGTTTAAGCATTACATTACTCTCCATGAATCGAAACTGTGTCAACGAGGATAGGATCTATCACGCAACAAAATAAAGGTAAATCGCTTTCAATAATATTAGTGAAGATTTTATACATACCTGTGTACCATAACCGAACGCCTGTGACCTGTAGGCCTATCTATAGGGTTGACTATTGAGGCCAAAATCTACTATTGCGATAGTATTGACATTGGAAAAAATACTATTGCAATAGTATTGACATTGCCTGTTACTATTGCAATACTATTGCAATACTATTGGATGAATTGCAAGAGATGAATTTCACCAAATTACATCTTGAAACCATGTTTTAGACTAATACTTTCTCAGAGTAGTTTAAATTCTACCCGAGTATAGTTTTGAATAGCAAATAAAGGGGAAAATAGAGTTAAATGCAAGATGCTCAATAAATTTCAATGACAATTTTTTCTAAATGCAGATGGCTCACAAACAATTTAACATACCTAATTACTCTGAACTTTTGAAGAAGTCAACTTTTAAGTCTTGATTGATATACAACAGCATGCAAAGCACAAAATGCTGACAAATGCTGGTGGTTCATAAACACACCAAATAAAAAGTAATTATAAAGCAACTTTAAACTTTTAAAGAAATCACTTTTTAAATGTGAGCCCTTAAGGTTTTTTTGAGTTGATAGAATTTATCTAATTTTACCCATAATTGGCCAATATATTCAGACAAAAAATAATTATTTTTGTTTAGTCTCCAAATCTTAAGGGAAAAAAGGGGGGTGGCCGAAATAATAGGTTTTACCTTGTTGTATGTGTATCCAAAAATTGTGTTATTTTAAGATATTTGTATAAATTTACTGCTTATAGTCATTAAAAAGCTGAAAAGACGATCTGAAGTGACTCTGATCGGACGATGTCAAAGAGACATTTTGTTGTGTCATGGGTTTCCGTATTTTTTTACTCCGATCAGTTTTTCATGTCTGTTAATTTCTGGCTAGGTATTTCCACATGACTTGACAAAAAGATTGTCAATTAGGGTAACAAGTAACTTCAAAACCTGTCATTTTTCACAAGAAAAGCGTATAATGGCCTTTTTTGTCCATGCATTTTCTTACGCGAAGTCTCTGGTGTAACCTGAATTTGTTACGTGAATTTCAATTCTATAACGAGATTTACGCAATAATTTGCGCGAGTGGGAACACTGTTAAACAATATCTTACCTTTTTTAGCCCGAGAAAGGAGTAGCTTTCTAATACTTGTTAAGTCATAGTGCAGAAGTGGATGGTATAGATCCAAGATCAGACAGCGTGTTCTATTTAGTCTGATGTCTATCTACACCATCCACCAACTTTGAAAATCGCCATCTTGCAATCAGCAGATTAAATCAGAACGACCATGATGTAGATCTATATTACAAGCCATCTGTCTACAAGATGCCTGTCGGCCTGTCGTGGGTACACAAATGTTTGCAGTAAAATTTGGATAAGGGGTATGACGTAACACGCAAATCATTCGAAGCGACTGAGTTGTAACGCACCTGTTTAATTTACACTTAAACTGGTCTGCTCGAAGAAACTTATATCTGGCTGCAGGTCGACCTCCAATCAATTCAAAGTGACCATGCAATAAGCCTATTTTACGCACGATTTACATGTACACCAGCTGATAAAGCCTTTTTGCATTTAGTAATATAGCTGTTTCAAGAACACGCCAGTCGTGTCACGTTTTGTGTAGTCAGCATAAAAAAAGTGCGGCTGTTTTCTAAAAATTAATCTAATTCGTTCCAGCCGAAATAAAAGGAATGCATTCGAAATGGATTACTGATAAATAAAGAAAAGAAAGAACGAGGTTTAGTATTCATTTTTCATAGTAGATTTATTTATTGCTTATGGAGGGACAACACGCATGGTTATGGTTTTGGCGGCCTGTGTAGATTAAGATTATACTGTAGGCAGACTGTTTGGTCTGATCTTTGATCTAAATCCACACTTCTCGCTTTGGTGAGAAGTTTTTTAACAAAAACACCCTTAGTGTTGCAATTATTTTGGTCTAATTTCAGAACTTAAAATTACCGCTGAGTTAATCAACTCTCGAAGGATTCGTTTTCGTAACGATGAACATTGCTATGCAGAAATGAATATTATGCAGCCGATCATTATTGAAAACATATTCCAAAAAATTACCCGTCAAATATTTTGGGAAATTAACTTTACGGAATGTCCGAATATTTAGGAAAACTTGCTTTTGGTAGTGTTCAGAGAAAGAATTAAAAAATAAATTATTTTTGTAAATAATTAAACGTGTCCGAACTTTCATGGCGTCCGAATACATAAGCGAATTGCTGTATTTTCTCTCTCTTTCTTGTCAGTGAAAGTATCGAAACTATCGATATTTGAGGTAACTATCGGCGATAGTTATCGATTTTCAACATAACAATCGATGCAGTAGCATCGACACGCTCACCATCGCGATCCATCGATAGTCCGATGTATCGTTACACCCCTACCTATCTAACCTCTGTGGTTATTTTTAGAATAGGATATTTTTAGCTCATAGGTAAGCTATCAGATTATCCTATAAATGAGTCATGCTCTGGCAAAAGATGGATTAATGCATAATGCAGTACATCAAACCATCATATTATTATGGATCCATAAAATCCTTTTTGTAAGGGAAAACGACTGAATCACTGGTCCTTTGACTTGCAGAATATTTACGAAAATAAGAAGTTTCGACTCGGGTCGGCCGGATTACATTGCGTAGGCCGACCTGGGTCGACTCGTTTTCCCTTCTACCGCTCGGTGCCGACTTCTAACAAACCTGGGAAAGAAGCCTTTTAAAAACATTGTTGGAAAAGGAGAAAATGCTGGTAACCAGCATTTTCTCCTTTTACCACAATGTTTTCAACCCTATGAAAAAAATAATTGCGTATCAGCGCAGTCTGATCTGGATCCTTGCTGTGCGCTCTGGTTAGCTGCTACTCACAATTAGCATGTACGTATAAATATTCCGCATTTAAAGCTGTAAATCACGATTTCATATAGATCTATACGTATTATTTTTTTCTCTGATCTGTGCGTCTTTTCAAACTAAATATTAGTTAAAATGATGCACTGATGACTAGGGAATTCCTCTATGCTTTAATTACAATAAATGCCAACATCCCGCTCCCTCCCCAATCGCGCTGTGTGAAAATTGGTCTCGTGTGATAAAGGCGGCTGTTGTCTAAGTGTCATAAATAGTAAAGCAGACTTATTAAGGTGGCTGCTGGCCGCATTTGGCAGATTATTGTTATGCACAAGATAATAAAAGAAGAAATATGCACGGGCGGACTTGTGTTGGCTGCTGTTCACAGACTGGCTGTTGTTCACATGTGGCTGCTAGCACAGATTTGACAGTACATAGTTTTGTTAACATCTCAACCGAACGTGATAATCAAAATGCCTTAATACATGATGGGTGTTGGGTATTCAAGTTTCGAAAGTTCTCAAATAGATTAATTGGTTGATTGTTCTGGAGTTTAACGCCGTTTTAACAGCTTAATTCATAGTACGGCGGTCAGTGCACTTGAGCGTGGCTTTCTCACACCAGCACTGACACAACTTTCTTCCGAGTCACTGACTACTTTTCTCGCATGCATCAGAGGTGAGAGGCGAAAACCGCCGAAAAGAAAGATTGCTTAAACCTGGTATCAAAGTCGCAACCACCAGCTCACGAGTCAGATACGCTAACCATTGAGCTACCCGGTTTTAGCTCTTAGTTAGGATAGTCATGCATTCTTCCATCTTTCTCTTTCAAGTAGAATGGATTCAACAGAAGAAATTTCTATAGAGGAAATTATAAATGAGATAGATGCAATTCTGCAGAACAATGGTGCTGAAGAGATGTTTCAGGATGATCAGCCGGTATCTGGTACGTGCTTTACTGTTTCACATATCTTTTTGAATCTATCACAGGAGAATCATCCGACCCTTCCATTTCTAAAGCAATTGTAGCAGGCAAATCAAATGTTATAACAGCATTTTCTCCTGTTCACACAGTGTTTTGAACATTTTTTTTTTCTGAGGGTTGTTAAAATAGGGGATTAGTTGATAAAGGGTGAACTCTCCGCCATCCAACCGAGGTTGAGACCTGTATATATTGAAAGCATTTGCAGAAGACAAATAGGGCTCAAATGATGAGATTTGCCTTGGATAGGATTGAAATTATTGTAGGAAAAAGGAGAAAATGCGGGTAACCACACTTTTTCCCACAATATTTGCAGTAGCCAACTTCACCAGATTCATCAAAAAACAAGATTATTTAACCCTAACTAAACAATCCTGACTTTTAATAACCCTGGAAAAGAAGCCTTTTGAAAACATTGTGGGAAAAGGAGAAAATGCTGGTAACCAGCATTTTCTCCTTTTCCCACAAAGTTTTCTCTCCTTGCTAAAACAAATTTCAATTTTTAAGTCATGTTTATTTTGTCGTCTGCGAATGCTTTGAATTTGGACCAGTCTAAAATTTTGTCGTTTGGTTTAGAGTTAATAGAGGGTTAACACATTACCTCCTCAGAACAAGGTTTTGTGTCTTGAAGTCGGTCACATTCGGAAATATTGTGGCAAGTGGAGAAATTGACAGTGAGGAACAACTTCTGTTATTGCTGCAGTGTTTTCAGATGTATTCATGTTCTAAACTACATGTAGGCCAATAATTAGGTTTGATTATTCACATTTTACAAGATGGATCTCATTTGAATTCATGTATGAAACATTGTAGGAAAATGTGCAGTTCCATGGAACAAGTTAGGACTTATTTTTCCATAATTATGTCTACGACATATAAAAAAGCAACATGTAAAGTATTGACTTTGTCTTTACCAGACAATAAAATTTTTGACCTGTTCAAATTCAAATCATTTGCAGACGACATATTCAATGACTCAAAAGTTATGATTTGCTTTTTAAAGAATAGAAAGAAATATGGTCATGGATCTATATGGACATTGTCTGACATCTTGTGAGATGTTCTATTGTGGTTTAGTGTTCAATAAACCATGGTAGTGAGTTATGAGGTGCATTGAATAAATCACAGGGGCGATCGCCCTCATGGTTTATTTAAAATGCCTAATAACTCACAACTGTGGTTTATTGAACCACAAACCATGATAGAAAGACAATTATACCTTAAATGTCAAAGCACCTTATTGAATGTATAAATCACTGAATAAATAAAAGGTATTTTTTTTTTGTTGCAGCAGTCTTTAGTAGAAAATGTTAACCACTTTTTCTCATACAGATGAACCGGAAGTGCCAACAAAATCTACAGATACAGATTCAGCAAAAGAAAGTGATCCTGATGCTTCTAATACAGGTGAAGAAGCATTGCTTGCTGAAGATTTTGGTGAGGAAAATGATACCAGTGATTCTGATACAGACGAAGAAGCATTGCTTGCTGAAGATTTTGGTGAGGAAAATGATACCAGTGATTCTGATACAGACGAAGAAGCATTGCTTGCTGAAGATTTTGGTGAGGAAAATGATACCAGTGATTCTGATACAGACGAAGAAGCATTGCTTGCTGAAGATTTTGGTGAGGAAAATGATACCAGTGATTCCGATTCAGACGAAGAAGCATTGCTTGCTGAAAGTCTTGGTGAGGAAAATGATGCCAGTGATTCTGATGCAGACGAAGAAACATTGCTCGCCGAAGGTCTTGATGCGGATGATGGTAACAAAGAGAATATTGTGAGTACTAGTCACAGCTTTAAAAGTGAGGAATCAGAGGACAAGAAAAAACTTAGTTGTAAAGATAGTTTAGCCTTAAAAGAAGTAAAGCCGCCTGAGACTGATTACCCATCATCGAGTCAAGTGGGAAGAAATGGTCATGAGGATCTCGATGGCAACCAAATGTTCACTGTTTCTGATGCTTCCACAATGACATCATCCAGAAATGACAGCCAGGTCGGGAAGTTTAAATATTTAATAAAGCTTGCTGAGGACCTGCAGAATATGTTGTCATTACTTCTGGCTGAAATAAGAAGCTTTCAGGATATTGTCACATCCAGCAATTCCTACAATAAGAGAAAGTCAAGTTTTTCCGATCAAAATGAACATAAACGTAGACGGCATTCCAGTTAAGCATGAGAATGAACTTTTAAAGATCATTCCATTAATTGAAAATTCCATTGTGAACATGATAAATGATCATTTCTAAGTGCTTTTTAACCATTTACTCACCAACCAAATTTTAGACTTGTGAAATTAAAGGCATTTGCAGACGACAAATTAAACACAGCTCAAATTAAAGTTACTGTCAATGCTAAGGTTGAAAACATTCAGGGAAAAGAAGAAAATGGTTACCAGCATTTTCTCCTTTTCTCATAATGTTTTCAACAACCTTCTATTTCAGGGTCATTAAAAGTTGGGAATGTATGTACCGGTATATAAAAAAAGAACATAATAAAGTAATTGCTAAGGTCTTTACCAAATTCTAGATTTGTTCAAATTCAATGCGTTTGCAGACAACAAATTAAGTGCTGAAAAAATGACAATTTTTTTCATTTGAAGGGTTGAAAAGATTGTTGCAAATGGAAAAGATGCTGGTCACCAGCATTTTCTCCTTTTCCAATAATATTTCCAAAAACCGTCTTTTTCAACGTCTTTAAAGGTTAGAAATATTTGATATAGAGTTAACTAGAACCAAATATTTTAGTGTCGTTTAAAGTCGGGATTGTGTGGTAAAGGGTTAAAAGGGTTGAAAAGGTTGTTAGAAAAGGAGAAAATGCAGGTTACCAGCATTTACCGGTACTTCTTTTCCAACAATGTTTTGAAAACCCCTTTCAATTAGGGTTTGTTAAAACTTGGAATTGTGTGGTAAAGGGTTAACTCTTTAGACTTGTCCAAACTGAAATCATTGGCAGACAACATATTCAATAATGACTCAAAAAATGGAGATTTGTTTTTGGAAGGGTGGAAAAGTTAGTTACCAGTTTTTTCTCCTATTCTTGCAATGTTTTCAAAAGCCTCTTTCTTTTGGGTCATTAAAACACAGACTTTTTTGGTGAAAAGTTAACTTTTTCCAGAAGACAAGATATAGACTTGTTCATATTCAAAACAATGGTAGATGATGAACAAAATGTGGCTAAAATTATTGGATATGTCTATGAAAGGGTAAAAAAGATGTGGAAAAAAGGAAAGAATGCTGGTAACCTAGATTTTTCCCTAAGATGTTCTTAAAGCCTTCTCAGAGTCATAAATGAAGTAGCTCATTTGGTAAAGTGGTAAATGCTTTATAAACGAAGTATGGTCATGGATCTATATGTACATTTTCTAACTTCTGATGAATTGTTTTTTTTTTTGTTGAGATTGTAATATTTTTGTGTTTTCACTCACTTTATTTAACCCATTACCAAACAATTTCATTGGTTCCTGAGGGTAAAGCCTTTAGAAAACATTGTGGGAAAAAGGAAGAAGGCTTCTGAAATCATTGCCTAGCATTTTTGCTTTTTCGGAAAATGTTTTCTAACCTTTCAGAGACAGAAGTCATCAATTTCGATACATTTGATCTATTGTCTGCAATTGCTTACAATTTGGAGAATCTGGTGAAGAGTTGGATATGGCTTTAGACCAGAGTAAGATAAACAAAACTGAGGGAAGAGCCTTTATAAAACATTGTGGGAAAAAGAAAAAAGGCTTCTGAAATCATGGCCCAGCATTTTTGCCTTTTTTCACAATGTTTCCTAACCTTTCAGTCTCTGACAGAAATTATAAATTTCGATACATTTGATCTATTGTCTACAAATGCTTACAATTTGGAGAAGTCTGGTAAAGAGTTAGATATGGTTCTAGACCAGAGTAAGATAAACAAAACTGTCTTTATTTGTTTGTTATTCAAAAGAAAGTTTTTTATTTCTATGATTAAAGTTTGTAAATAAATATGTAATTCCAACCTGTACTTTAAATACTTTATTCCATCTTTCATCCATTTAGAAGTCACTGTTTTAGATCAGTTTCATGCAATGTGAATTTTATATCTACACCGCAGCCAGTAAAGTCAAAATCAATCTGTGAATTCTAGAGCCATTTTCCGTTTAACCCTTTACCAAACAATCCCTTTTCATGACCCTGGGAAAGAAGACTTCTGAAAACATTGTGGGAAAAGGAGAAAATGCTGGTAACCAGCATTTTCTCCTTTTCCCACAACGTTTTCTACCCTATCAGAGAGCTCAAATTCATGTGAACAATTTTGAATCTTTCACTCTAAACACATGTTAGATTTATGACCAATTTGACATCGGGATCCATTTTCAGCAACCATTCTTAAGGACAATCTCTGTCTTATTCTGCAAGATTTTTTAGAATTTGAACATAACACAACTTCTGACTGGCTAAACGAAATGGTTTAGCCAATCAGAAGTTGTGTTACATTCAAATTTAAAAAATTCTGGTGAATAAGACTAAGAATGTTCTTAAGAATGGCTGGTGAATACAGACCGAGGACTTAATATGAACAATTTTATAGAAAGAGGCCTGTTACATAACACTCACAAAATATTACAGCAAGATCTTTAAAGTTTTTACTATATAAGCCTATGTAAAAGTTGTGACCTCTAGGGCGGGGTTAAATTTGACCCCAGGGCTATAATTGGGACAGTATTAATGGAGGTCCTCTAGATGAATCTGCATACCCAATTTGGTAATTATATGCCATATGGTTAGGGACAAGAATATTTTAGTTTTCAATATATAAGCCAACCCAATGTAAAACTTTTAACCGCCGTGGCAGGATCAATTCGGACTCCAGGGCTAAAACTTGAAGACCCTTTGTAGCTGTCCATGAGATGAAGCTACATGCCAAATTTGGTAGCTCTTGGCCTTCTGGTTTAGAAGATTTTTTAAGTTTTCACTATATAAGCAAATGTGACCTGTAGGGCGGGTCCACTTTTGACCCCTGGGCTGTAATTTGAAGAACTTGTTAGAAGTCTATTAGATGAAGCTTCATACCAATTTTGGTAGCTCTATCATTTCGGAAAAGAAGATTTTCAAAGATTTTCAGTATTCTTTAGTTTTGTAGTCATGGCAACCAAAGTTTTAAAAGTCTTTTAAGAAATTATGAAGAAGACCCTAGCAGGATCAATTCTGTGAAGTTTGTTTAAAATTGGATGTCAGTAGTTTCAGAGAAGAAGATGGTTGAAATTTAAATGCACAGATGTACAGATGCACACACGACGGACACAGGGTCATGGCATTAGTTTGCTGGCCTTTGGCCTGTGGAGTAAGAAATCAAAGCACTGAAAGCACTGAAAGAAACAACTGCAACCTGTCTGGAAAAATCATCAGAATCACACTTACTGGAGATGAATGACCAGATATAACAAATATGTACGGAGCATAGATATCCCACTAGCTGGACTAGTTGCAACACTTAGCATTTTCAAATATCAGGATAAGACAGTATCTTCTTCCATTTTTGCACTCTACTATAGACATTTAGTTCTCTGGGCTCCTCTTTTATCAGAACTATAACTCACCTGTGTGACAAGAAATAAACTGTTCTATTCAAGCAATACAAAACAAAAACTGTGTTTAACTCTTTACCAGACGACAAAATTTTAGCCTTGTCCAAATTGAAAGTATTTGCAGACGACCATTTGAATGTGGCTAAAATGGTGCAATTTTTCTTTGATAGGGTAGAAAACATTGTGGGAAGATGAGAAAATGCTGGTTACCAGCATTTTCTTCTTTTTCTGCGATGTTTTTGCTAGGCTTCTTCTGAAGGGTCATTAAAAGTCGGCACTGCGTGGTAAAGGGTTATACATACTACATCTTTCCACAAATTTTCCACAAAGCGTGAGCAAAAATAGGAAAACTTTCTGTCACATGCAACAAACAGTCTTCTAACTTTCCATTCACCTGATATTTAAACTGTTCACTTAGCTGCGTAAAATTTTCGTAACTTACACACGTCTCCAGAGCATGAATTACGTAATACATCCTGCAGAAGCACTCAGGATCTATTTTGTCACCATCTGTGATGCTGGTGCGAAGATCCTCCGAAAAATTGAACACAGTGCTTAGTAAACTTTCTATAACTGGTTGACAAGTACTTGTTCCTGATCCAAGCCTGGCCAGTAATTTAGACCGCTGTAGCTGGATCTATAAAATAATAAAACAATTGTTTGTTTAACCATAAGCCTGTGAAACCCCATTGGTCTATCAAGGGATAACGAAATTTTCATTATCGGGCACCCTTACTATAAATAGCACATTGGTGATTTCATAGTAAAACAAGATGTGAAACAAAATCGAAGAAAATTTGATCCCCATCCTCTTTCAGAGATAATATTCAAAAGACAACAGATAAATGGATCTAGTTTCTAGAGCAGTCAATGTGCTATTTATAGAAAGTGTTAATGAAAATCTGAGCATATTCCATAATAAACAGGCGATGCACCAATGTGCTATAAGTATTCGATGATCAACCAAGGAAAATTTTAGTGTTCCGTGATAGACCAATAGAGCTTCAAAGGCCTGTGGTTTAACACATTACTGCCTGCAGATGACTTGCATCACACCATTTTTTAAAACACTGGGGCAACAGAGACAGATTGCCTGTAACAAGCAGTTTCTTCTGTTGCAAAACTGTTTTCACACTCATGAAGTAACATATAGAACCCTATTCCAAACGATTCTTTAATGGCCATGAGAAAGAAGCACTTTCTCCTTTTTCTCAAAATGTTTTCTACATTTTTAAAGAGAAAAAAATTCATCAATTGGGTGCCATATTTAATTTGTTATTTCCAACAGTTTGGACAAGTCTAACATTTTTTCATTCAGTTAACCCTTTACAATATAATCCCAAATTTTAAGGACCCTGAAAAAGAAGCCTTTTTTAAAACGATGTGGGAAAAGGAGAAAATGTCGGTAACCAGCATTTTCTGCTTTTCCCACAATGCTTTTTACCCATCTCAAAAGAAATTTCAATTTTTAGGCTGCAATTATTTTTTTGTCTGCAAATGCTTTCAGTTTGGATCTGTGTAACATTTTCTTGCTTAGTGAAGAGTTTAGCTGCAGGGATGTTGACCAGGATTTTTTTCCAAATTTGTGGCAGGATGTAACCATAACAAGAATATTTTTAGACTGACCAAAAACTGGTACAAGAAAGCAACTGAGAAACATTTATAGGAAAGGAAAGGTAAGAGTCCTTCTTTTCTCTTTACCAGACAACAAATTCTAAATTTGTCACAATGAAAGAGCATTTGAAGAAAAAAAACATGTATCAAGTGTAGCTCAAATTAGGCGAATTGTCCTATGACGCAATACCAAACATTATGAGGATTTCTTCTATTCTCACAATGTTTTAAAAAGCTCTTTTTCTCAGGGTCATTTTAATGACTTTAAGCTGTAAATTTTCACAGATATCTTAATATAACAGACTTTCTTTGCTGCAAATCATCAATATGGATTGCTTTACCTGTAGTAGAAAACCATTATTGTCATACCCTCTAATATGAAATCTTACCCCCAGATTTAAAAACAGCTCAGGGGGTAAGTGTTCCCTTGAAATAAAAAGCAAGTGGGAACACTGGTAGTTTATAAAAGAAACAAGAGCGGCAAATTGTCGCAAGATACGCCCGTCCCACCACCAGTTGTCGAGGGGGAATAATAATCATAAAGGGCTGGTAATGCAACAAACATGTTTACCAAGTCTCAAGTCAATTTGACTTGAGGTGACAAAGTTCCGTTCCGGACAAGCAAGAAATACTGTAAAAATGAAGATCAAAGTGGAATTACTCAAAATCCGCGCTAGGTAGGGTTATTGTTCTTGCGCACTGTACTCCGTAATATTGCAACAAACATGCATACCAAGTTTGAAGTCACTCTGACTTGAGATGACAAAGTTATGTTCCGGACAAGCACTAAATGCTGTAAAAATGATGATCAAAGGGAAATAACTCAAAATTCGTGCTAGGAAGAGTTATGGTTCTTGTGCACTGCACTCCGTAAATTTTCAACAATCATGCATACCAAATTTGAAGATGTTTAGACTAGAGATGACAAAGTTATATTCCAGACAAGCAGAAAATGCTGTAAAAATGACGATCAAAGGAAAATAACTCAAAGACAGCACGAGGTAGAGTTTTGGTTCTTTTGCACTGCACTTCGTTTTACTGCAACAAACACAAATACCAAGTTTCAAGTCAATCGGACTGGAGGTGACAAAGTTATCTATGGACAAGCAGAAAATGCTGTAAAATGACAAAGGGAAATAACTTAAAGACAGCACAAGGTAGAGTTATGGTTCTTTCCCAGTGCACTCCATATTATTGCAACAAACACAAATACCAAGTTTCAAGTCAATCGGACAGGAGATGACAAAATTATGCTTCGGACAAGCAGAAAATGCTGTAAAAATGATGATCAAAGGGAAATAACTCCAAGACAGCACGAGGTAGAGTTATGGTTCTTTTGCACTGCACTCCGTATTATTGCAACAAACACAAATGCCAAGTTTCAAGTCAGTCGGACTGGAGATGACAAAGTTATGCTCCGGACAAGCAGAAAATGCTGTAAAAATGACGATCAAAGGGAAATAACTCAAAGACAGCACCAGGTAGAGTTATGGTTCTTTTGCACTGCACTCCGTATTATTGCAACAAACACAAATGCCAAGTTTCAAGTCAATCGGACTGGAGATGACAAAGTTATGCTCCAGACAAGCAGAAAATGCTGTAAAAATGACGATCAAAAGGAAATAACTCAAAGACAGTACTAGGTAGAGTTATGGTTCTTTCGCACTGCACCTATATTATTGCAACAAACACACATGCCAAGTTTCAAGTCAATCGGACTGGAGACATAGTGTGCTGTGCTTTTTCTAGCTTGAGGTTTTTGTACCCTTTGGTAACTGGAGTTGGGGGTACACAAACAATGATGGGGGTTCAGATCTAAACTACATAATTTTATTTAAATATCAAGTTTTAATGGCATCCTACTAAAAGATAAATTGTTTTCATGCAATATGCGCAAACAAGATTTTATAGATAGATCTACAAGTTCACAGTTATAAGCTCTTCAAACACTTTAGGAACCTTTCCTCAAACTGTGCAAACATTTTTGGCAAATTCAATTCTAATGTTTGCTAAAACAAGTAGGTAAGTGAAATACCATGGAACTGTTCCAATTACTGTACAAAATCTATCAAATTGGTAGTGTTGGGCAATCAGGTTAAAATCACATACGATTATCGCTTTGTAATCCGAAGAGCACACCAGCAAGTTATCGGTTGCACAATCGGTGTCTCCATTTAACTGAGAATGCCTTTTTGCTTTAAATACTGTGACAATTTGTCTACATGATATTAAGTTTATAAGGATGTTGTGTTTTGTACTTAAAAAATCAATGAAATACAATACCATTTAGACTTTTTGCTTTATTTAATATCATTTATTTTGGTCCTTCAATTTTAATTTCCAAACCAGTTTAAAAAAAAGTCAGACATATTTCAAGCATTTGCAGATGACACCCCCCCCATAGATCTATATTTTCATTTCCTAAAACAACAATTTTTTCAATCCTGAACAGAATTTAAGCTACCACTTATTGTTTTATTCAGAGATTTGTGTACATTCACTGTTTAAATTCATTATTAAAGATGAGAAGATAGTTTGAAGTCCCTCTGATCGGACGATGCCACGCTGATCATTGTAGTGTCATGGGTTTTCTCGGTTTTTTTTGGTGATCTATTTTTGTGTCAATTAATTTTTTGGAGAAGTATTACCACATGATTTGACATCAATTTGTCATTTTGAATAGCAGGTAACTTTAAAATCTGTCACTTTACACTAGGTAAGAGGATTAACACCTTTATTACGTTGTCATAAATGACACGCCAGCTTCATGATCATGTGCGTGTCCTTCACATTTTATACTGATCATGTTTAGCCCATATTTCTGCCGGATGCATGAAAGCTAGGTTATATGAAGCTCTAGATCATAACTTCATGCGTCAGATTGACAATTTGGCAGATACTTTTCAGCATCAAAGACATGTCATTTCAAATTTCCCAGCGTCAAAACTCGCGCTATTGTCAACTTCGGAAGATAGTTGCCGATCCGCAGCTCATTCATTTGTTATTGAAAAGAACAAAGACAATTTAAACTGAGCCATCTTTCGCTAGCAAATAATCAAATTGCAGCCAATATTCGTCCGCTAAAACAAACGACCTTGTTAATGCTTTATTTTATTTTACAATCCTAGTGACAAAGATGTTAAAGTCGGCAAACCGATCAAAACACAGCCGCAACCTTTTGGGCACGAACAAATCATACGATAACCTCAGAACGTTCCGGTTTAGCATCTGTATTTAAAAATCGGGAAACCCCTAAGCTAGAGTGACATTTGGCATACCTCGGGTGATGGGAGCCTGTAGGTACGGAATCGGCCGAGTTGTGACGAGTGCTAGAGTGAGTGACTGTAAACATTTCGCTGCAGATTATCCCTGAAATTACAAAGTTCTATGAATTTCATTGTTTTAGGGCGAAAATTTTTGTACGTTCTTGTACGTATAGCAGAGAAAAACTGTACGTGATTTTTCTATTTTATACGTGAATCACCTACATTTATACGTGATCGCACACACTGGGAGATGACAAAGTTATGCTCCGGACAAGCAGAAAATGCTGTAAAAATGACGATCAAAGGGAAATAACTCAAAGACAGCAAGAGGTAGAGTTATGGTTCTTTCGCACTGCACTCCGTATTATTGCAACAAACACACGTCAAGTTTCAAGTCAATCGGACTGGAGATGACAAAGTTATGCTCCGGACAAAGAACTGGACGCCATCCGCCTGCCCCGACGCCCGCCCATACGCCATGGGTGATCCCATAATACGTCCTGTCTTCGACGGACGTATAAAAAGGTAAAACCAAATACTTACACCATACTTGGCTGTTTCCTCTGTTAAGATCACTTTGACAATACTTTTTGTCAAATCACATATTTTCTGTTCTAACAACTGTTGAAATTCTGGCTCCACCTTGTCCATGAGTAATACTATACACTCCACACAGTCATGTTGAACCTTCCAGGAGAAATCCTCCTTTCCCATACATCCTTCAAGAAGCTTTAAACTGGCTAGGACACTCTCTCTTACAAGATTATCCAGGCCCAAACTTGTGTTACTGGTGATTTTCTGTAAGCTTATAACATGGTTGAGAAAGGTTGTGTGTTTTGAGAGAGAAACTGAAGTTTTATCAGTACTTTCCTTGTTGCCATGGCTACCTGATGCAGGTGGGGTCGGAAATAAGTTTTGACTTAAACAGCTTACATCTGAAAAAAAAAAAAAGAAACATGAAAAAATGTTTTAAGACCTGCGGTCAATTCAGCACTGATAGCTCTTACAAACATAAAAAGTTTGCAACAAATGCAGAGCTCAAATACAAACCGCCCCAGACGGGATTCAAACCTGTGCAGCAAAGATTCCCATTTTTCAAGGTTTAAAAGACCAATACACTAACCACTGACCTAAAGAGAATTCTCCCCAACCCAGTTGTCAGGTATTGATTTTATACGGGAAGAAGCTATGCAGTTAGGGAGGAGTGATCTCCCTTAACACCCCCCCTCCTCTTAAATATCATCAGTTTGATGACAGAAAGCCTTATTAGGCAGTAAGTCTATTAATGTAGACAACAAATAGTTCAATGGCCAATCCTGGACGAGGCCCCATCTTACGAACATGAAAGTTTACAACAAATGCATTGCTCAGACAACTTGCATTTGGTGGGATTCGAACCCATGCCACAAAGATCCTCATTTTTTGAGGTTTAAAAGACCAATACCCTAACCACTGAGCAAAATAGAATTCTCCCCAAAGCAGTTGTCAGGTATTGGTTTTATACCGGAAGAAGCTATGCAGTAAGGAAGGAGTGATCTCCCTTAACACCCCCCCCCACTTAAATATCATCATTTTGATGACAGCAAGCCTTATTAGGCAGTAAGTCTATTAATTTGGCCAACAAATGGCTCAATGGCCAATCCCAGACAAGCCCCCATCTTACGAACATGAAAGTTCACAACAAATGCATAGCTCAAATACAAACCATACTGGGCCGAGATTCGAACCCGTGCGGCAAAGATCCCCATTTTTCAAGGTTTAAAAGACCAATACCCTAACCACTGAGCCAAAGAGAATTCTTTCCAACACAGTTGTCTGGTAGTGATCTTATATGGGAGGAAGCTATGTGGTAAGGTAGGAGTGATCTCCCATAACATAGCAAATTAAACAAAAACAAACTGGCCGGGTATTTTGAAATTTTATAAACACCCTTCAGTTCCAAATAAGTGCAATGGATAGTTAATCCTTTTCTGCACAATGCCAACTTTTAACGACCCTGGGAAGGAAGCCTTTTGAAAACATTGTGGGAAATGGAGAAAATGCTGGTAACCAGCATTTTCTCCTTTTCCCACAATGTTTTCTACCCAATCAAAGAAAATTTGTACCATTTGAGCCACATTGAAATTGTTGTTTGCAGATGCTTTCAATTTGGACAAGGCTAAAATTTTGTTGTCTGGTGAAGGCCACGTTGAAATTGTCATCTGCAAATGCTTTGAATTTGAACAAGGCTAAAATTTTGTTGTCTGGTAATGGGTTAAGGACAGTTTTGTTTTGTGTGTACATGTATTTGTAAAATGTAAACCATCACACACAGTGTTCAGTGGCTGTCCACAAAAATTAATTTCCGTCGGTTCATAATCATCTAGAGCCTTGTCGATGAAGGTCTAAACGTATTACCAAACAATCCCAAGTTTTACAACCCTATAGAAGAAGACTTTCGAAAACACTGTGGAGCAAGAGCTTTGCAAAGCGGCGCATATACGCCTGAAGGGGCTTGTTAGTGACTTGGGTTAAAATCTAGAATGCCTGCAGATATCCAAATTTTAAAAGTCGCATGCACAACTACACATCATAGAGATTCATTGTGGAAAGTTTGAACTTATTCCAATAGAAACTGTAGGAGGAGTTGCACACACAAGAAATTGCTAACAGATGGACGGACCGGGACCATAACATAATATGACCCTTCAGGCGTATAAAAATGAGAAATGCTGTTAAACATCATTTTCTCCTTTTCCCACATTACTTAGTACCTTCCAAACACAATTTTCAATTTTTGAACCATATCTTTTTTGTCATTTACAAATGCTTTCAATTCAGACAAGTCGAATATGGTGTCATTTGGTAAGAATTAACCATTTACCACACAAACCCAAGTTTTAACAACTCTGATAAAGAAGTCTTTTGTAAACATTGTTGGAAAAGGAGAAAATGCTGGTAACCAGCATTTTCTCCTTTTCTGACAATGTTTTCTACCCTTACAAAGAAAAGTTCTATCATCTGAGTCTAATTTAAATTGTCGTCTGCAGATGCTTTCAATTTCGACAAATCTACATTTTTGTCTTCTAGTAGAGTTAAAATGCATGCATTGACTTTTTGTAAATACTCACCTGTGTTTGAGTTTTTCATGAAATCAACTTTAAATCAGTTATTTCCCTCATAACCAGACATAGAATCTCGCAAAGAATTTAGAGGTGAAAAATTTATTTTGGCTGGAATGATCATGGAATTTGTTTTTGTAAGTATAGAAAACATTGCCTTTAATGGAATTTGTTTTTGTAAGTATAGAAAACATTGTAAGTAAGGGAGAAAATGCTGGTTACCAACATTTTATACTTTTCCCACAATGTTTTCAAAAAAACTTTTTTCTCAAGATCATTAAACACAGAATTATTTGGGAAAAGGTTGACTATGAGCTATAATCTTGACACCAGTGCACCAAATTTTCTGAGTAGCTTGTCAGGCATAGCAAAAAAGATACTGTGTTACTAAGGTGCAAAACTCGCATTTGCAGAATGGTCATTTCTATTCAAAAGACATTCCCTTGCCCTGATTCAAATCCCATAATTTAATTTTTTTGTCTGCAATGTTTGAATATGGATGAGTCTATAAGTCTATGGTCTAGCAAAGCTTTAACCTTTTACCACATAATCCCAAGTTTTAAACAATATCCTTTTGAAAACATTGTGGAAAAAAAGCAGAAAATATAACCATCATTTTCTGCTTTTCCCACTATGTTTTCTGCACTTTCAAAGACAATTAACATTACTTCCAGCATATCTAAGTTGTCGTCTGCAAATGCTCTCAATTTGGACAGGTCTAAACTTTTGTCGTTTGGTAAAACTTTAGATTTGTAAAAACAGATTCAAGAACCTTCTTCCTCCCTCGTATCAGCTGACATCACATTTTCATCTTGTAGTATAAGCTGTTGCTTTAGATGAAGGTTTTCAGTCTGTGCTTCTTCCCATTTCTGTTTCCATCTCAGCTGGTTTAATTTCCATTTCATACACAATCTTTCTGTGTGTTCCTTTGCAGAGATTCCATTTGGTTTGCCTCTTATAAGCGCTATCGCAACAGCTATTTTTACCCTTAGGAATACACTGCCTGAAATTGTCAAAAAAGGTATTAACCGTTTTAAGGACCACAATGGAAATAAGGGAATCTTTCCCTTTTTTGTGACATCCTTGGTGCTGATGTGCCTGATATGATTTTATGCATTTCCATCATATTTGACTTTTTATCTGAATATGTTGTATGCTACATAAATCCATTTTATGTACATTCATGTGCTAAATTAAATAAATAAATAAATAAATAAATAAACCATTTACCACTCAACCCCAGGTTTAACGACCCTGAGCCCAGGGAATAAGGCTTTCAAAAACATTGTGGGTAAAGGAGATAAATGCTGGTAATCATCATTTTCTCCTTTTTGAACAATGATTTCTCCCCTTTTAAAGGTATATTTTATCATTTTATCCACATTTAATTTGTTGCCATTAAGGTCTATGGCCCCTAACTCTCATATGAAAAGATGAAAGCTGCCAAGATTGGCCAAATATGAGTATGTCGATGTTACACGATATTTACCAATGAGTTAGTGAGTCTATGGCCCCTAAATCTCATATTAAAAGACGGAAGCTGTCGAGATTAGCCAAATAGCCTTTATGAAAAGTCAGTGTTACACGATATTTACCGATGAGTTAGGGGTCATTAACCTTAATGCTTTCAATATGAGCAAGTTCAGAATAATGTTATCGGGTATAAAGTTTAATCATACGCATCATTAACTTTTTACCAAACAACAAAAATGTAGATTTGTCCAAATCGAAAGCATTTGCAGACGACAATTTAAATACGGCTCAAATGAAGAAACTTATCTTTGATAGGGTAGAAAACATTGTGGAAAAGGAGAAAATGCTGTTACCAGCATTTTCTCCTTTTCCTACAATGTTTTCAAAAGCCTCCTTTTTCAGGATCATTAAAACTTGGGATTGTTTGGTAAAGAGGTAATGGAATTGCCATCTTCAAAGGAATAGAGAAGCTGTACTGCACAAAAATATAAAATAGCTGCTATGTACTAACTCAAAATAATATTGTTAAAACTGTATTTTAAGCGAAGAAAACTACAACAATTTTGACTCATATATATTGAAACTAGATTTTTTTTCCGCAAGTAAAATGAAAGCCCAAATGTTCAAATGTAAAGCTGATTTTCGTAAGAATTTCTCCAAAAATAGTGGACAGTTAAGAATTACTCAAGTTTACTGCATGTGGATTTATCATGTCCATCGTTTATGTTTGGATTTGGAGATTGTTAATTTTCTAATTTTAAGAGAAACATACATACCTTCACACACAGATGTTACTTTAACCCAAAAAGTCCCTTACACAAGCATGATTGCCTTTCAAAATGTGCAGTCTGATCTTTGTCCCCTTTACTTAGAGTTAAAGATTCTGGACATGGGCAACTTTGAAATGACAAACAGTTTGGTCTTTTCAAATCTGATGTTTGGGTTTATTCAGAGCTCAAGGGGTTAATTGAGTAGGATTTAAAAGAAAAAAAAATAATAATAATAATGAATAAAATGAAAAAAGGTTGCCAGAATATAGCTTCAAAATACCAACCAAACAATTCCGAGTGTTGTCTTTGATCCGTCATTCGAAGATTATCGTGTTGGAATGTTTCTTATGAGTTTGTAATAAGTACGATGCAGATTTTGAAAGCGGGAATATTCGAATTACGCAATGAACGAATTTTCAAATACGCAAATTTTCTTAGAATTGAACATGACCTGGAATAGACTTTAATTAAAGCATACTCATGATTGTATGTAATAAAGCGTTCCTGGCAATATGTATGATATTAATTGTCCTGTTTGACTGTTTTGTTCTACCGGAAGTATACACCGTTTTATTTCTAAATTATATTGCACACTGAAATTTTAAATTCACGTGACAAAAGGCATGCGCTCACTCAGAAAGTGAAACTAATTTCAAATGAAAGCTAAACCCAATTCAATTTTCACTTTGTAAGCAATTTTACAAGCAGAAATGTTTGCTGCTCTGACTTCCTTTTCCATTTGACAAATAACTTACCGGATCTTTCGGTTCGAGTTCTCGAAGCTAGCAGTCGTACAAAAGAAAAAAAAAAATGCCAGCAAGATTGTTCGGGCGATAAATTTCGTAGCTATTAACTAGATCCTCATGGCTTTTGATAATTGATTTTGAAAACAAATTATCCACCTCGACAAATTTTTAGTTATGTCCTGAAATACTTTTTGTTTCTAATTTTAGATACACAAAAAACTCTGACATCATAAACGGAATTCCCCGAATTGTAATGTGTTGAACTGCATGAAAGAACAAACAGATGTATTGCGAAGTTGTAGGTTTAAACTTCAATTTAGAATACTCTGATTTTTGATGACACTAATCAAAACAATTTTGTAAGTTTATTTTTAATCCTTTATGCATTGATATTAGCTAAGCCCGGCAATCATTGCAAGATTTTTTGGCTGTTCAAATTGTCAATGCCGAAATGCTTTCAGACATGATCAACATCTCATTCCCTCCCTACAGCTTTATCCTTCGATTGATAAGTTCATTTTACCTGACAACAATTTCTTTTTTATCCGTCCAAAAAGATGAAGGACTTGCAGACAGAAAATTAAATGTATCTCATAGTATAAAACTTGCCTGTTAAAGCACAGAAAACGTGGGAAAAGGCGAAACCAAGATTTTCTCCTTTTCCTAAGATATTTAGTCTCTTTTTGTCAACTGATACTTCTTTTCCTGATACCTTTTTCTGATACCTTTTAGCCTGATTCATTTTTTCCTAAAGTTTTCTTTCCTACAGTCCAGATGGATTTTTTTTTAAACTTTTGTTTGGTTGATTGTATTGTGTTTAACACTGTTTTCAACATTTTTTCAATTATATCTCTCCGGCCAGTGCAACTATCCATTCTTTCCTGGAGTTTCTTTCACCAGCACTCTGCACAATATTCTTTCCAAGCCACTGGTTGCTTTCTCACATAATCATCATCTGAACAATGGTCAGCAGTGAGAGAAGAATGAATCCTGTCGCAATAACTATCACCAAAGAAATTGGCCTAGCCGTAAATCGAACCAGCGACCTCCTGTTCTCAAGTCCTGTACACTACAGACATGAGCTACCAGGGCTTATAATAGCTCAGAACTTTTGATATTGACAAATTGTCCACCAGATATCCAACCATCTTTCATCTCTCCCATCAGTGTGCCATCCTGTCCTTCTGATTTAACCCTTTACCAAACAATCCCTGGTTTTACGACCCTGAGGAAGAAGCCTTCTGTAAACATTGTGGGAAAAGGAGAAAATGCTGGTAACCTTCAATGTTTTCTACTCTTCTAAAGTCAAGTTTCAATTTTTGAGTCACGTTTATTTTGTAGTCTGCAAATGCTTTCAATTTGGACAAGTCTAAAATTTTGCCGTTCAGTAAAGAGTTAACTGATTTTAGCAAACAAAAAAGTATCCTTGTTCAAAGATGCTGCAGATGACAGATAAACCCTTTACCACACAATCCTGACTTTAAATGATCCTGGCTGATGAAGGCTTTTAAAAAAGGTTAAGGAAGAAAAATGCTGGTAACCAGCATTTTCTCCTGTTCCCGGGATGTTTTCTACTATGGACAGATTTCTTCATTTTGGCCACCTTTAATTTGTCATCTGCACATGCTTTTAATTTGAACTAGTCTTAAATTTCATTGTCTGGTGAAGGGTTTAATGTAGCCCAGCTGATGAAATTTGTCTCTAAAAGGCTAGAAAACAGTATGGGAAAAGGAGAAAATGCTGGTTACCAGCATTTTTTCCTTTTCCCCACCATATTTTCAAAAGCCTTCTGCACAGGGTCCTTAAATTTCCGATTGAGTTGTAAAGGGTTAATAATCTTTGAAACAAAACTATGCTGCCTGTGGCAAAGTACATGTATATCAGTTCATCACAAGATCTTATCATCAGTACTCATACACAAGACTTTTATTTCAGCTGATTGCTACTAATGACAGAGCCAAATGAGCTAAAAGAAATGGAAGATTCCAGAGACTCTAGTGATGTAGAAGCAGATCATGCTGACAATGGTCTTGATGATACTGATGATTTATGTGACTCACTGATAAGCCTCTTTGAGTACGTAGATAATGTGACAGGTTGTTCACATGAACCAGTGAAGGTAGTTGTAGCAACTGAGGATATCAATGAAATGCTGGACAAGACAGACAAGAACTGCTCCGCACCAACTGATGTAAACTATTTTGAAAACAAAGATGTTATACCAGCAAATGTAAATGGTAAGCAGCCATTTTAATTGACTTTATCAAAGCCTATTCTTAGATTTTTCTATACTATCTTTTTTTTTTCATGATTACAAACAAAATTACTGAATTTTAACTCTTCACCACATAATCTTGAGTTTTAACGACCCTGAAGAAGAACCCTTTTGAAAACATTGTGAGAAAAGGAGAAAATACTGGTAACCAGCATTTTCTCCTTTTCCCACATTGTTTTGTACTCTTTCACAACCAAATATCATAATTCCAGCTGCATTTAATTTCTTGTATGCAAATGCTTCCAATTTAGTCCGGTCCAAAATTTTTTCATTTGGTAAATACATGTAGTTAATCAATTTATCCTATTTTTTAATTTTCTTTACAATTTTTAATTTTTCATGATTACAACTCAGTGGAAATTTATTCTATGTAATCAGCTCTCATAAATACATGTAAACTATATATTTATACTTTATAAATTAATTGTTAACCACACAATCCCAACTTTTAACGACCCTGAGAAGAATTACTGCCAACAGTGTGTAGTTGGAAGAGTCTAAGATTAAATTTTGTTGTTGGCAGATGCTCTCCGTTCAGGTTATAACCCTTCATTAAGTTTTTACTAGACAAACAAAAACAATACCTTTTCATGATTGATTGTATGGTGTTTAACGCCGTTTTCAACATTATTTCAGTTATATCTTGGCGGCCAGTGCACCTATCCATGCTTCCTGGAGTTTCTTTTACCAGTACTCTGCACAATATTCTTTCCAAGCCACTGGCTGCTTTCCCACATAACCATCGTCAAAACAATGATCAGTGGTGAGAGAGGAATGAATCTTGTCGCAATGACTATCATCAATCCTCGGCAATATCTTTTCACATGAAAAACATTTGCTGATGACAAATTAAGCATGGCCCATCTAATGGTATATGTCTTTGAAATGGTGGAGAATGTAGCTGGAAAAGGAGAAATTGCTGGACACCAGCATTTTCTCCTTTTCCCATAATGTTTACAAAAGCCTTCTTCCTTTGGGTCAGTAGAACTTGAGATTGTATGATTAAGAGTTTAAAAACATTACTATAAAAGTATGGCTTTTTACACTCTTACAGGAGTAACCATTTTAAAACTATTAAACATGGTAATAAAAAGAGCAATTGCTAAATACAAAATGCAAAGGATTTTTCTCCTTTCCCATTCTTACCAGTTGCAAGTGGTAACCAGCATTTTCTCTTTTTCCCACAATGTTTTTTGCCTTTTCTTGGAAGAACGATTCAACTGTTTGAGTCATAAATAGTTGACAACTAACAAGTGTTAGTTAATGCTAAAGATGACAGACATCTGTGTAATATTTCTTGACTCTTTACCAAACCACAAATATGTAGACTTGTCCAAATTCAAAGCATTTGCAGACGACAATTTATATGGCATTCAAATGATGGAGTTTGTCTTTGATAGAGTGGAAAACATTGTGGGAAAAGGAGAAAATGCTGGTTACCAGCATTTTCTCCTGTTCCCACAATATTTTCAAAAGGCTCTGTTTCTAAGGGTCGTTGAAAGTCGGGATTGTGTGGTAAAGATTTAATTGGTTTAAAGAGGCCCTTATACTCATTTTCAGCCTGTTTTAACTCATTTTGTCTTTATTATATCAAACTATAGTCATTCTTATATCTTCATGTCAAATATTGCGCCTGACGGTTGCAAGGTTGCTTAGATGACGGTCGATAGAAAATGCATTTCGCAGAGTTGCAGCCTTCCATGTAAACAGACTTGTCGTTTCCGGTTTTTGAATCGAAGATTTCCGATATATCAGTTATACACTCGGGTAGATTCGTATGATGATCATGCATTCTGTCACGTGACTATATTTGACCTTCGCCCTTCGTATTATGAGGTAAACAAAGGAAAATGGAGGCTTCTCTGTTGCAGCCTCGATTTTCAGACGGAGGTCGCGGCTTATATGCAAATTACACCGTATCCAACTCTAGGCGGAAACCAACGATAAATTTCCGTGATGCACAGCCGTTGTTTACAGCTTCGATTGTCAGCCAGTTTTCTTCTGACCAATGTTTGGTTTCTAATACAAATTTCCGTGTTTCTTTTTTTCAATTACACCATATATGTCAGTAATTTATCCATGTTTATACAAAGGACTGATTTCTGTACCATTCTAAATTGTTTGAAATTTTAACAGCGTTTTTGCTTACCGGCTGTAGACGGGCATCTTTAACCCTATACCACACAATTCTGTTTTCAGGAGAAAATGCTGGAAATCAGTATTTTCTCCTTTTCCAACATTGTTTTCTACCCCATCAAAGACAGAAATCATCATTTGAGCTACATTAACATTGGTCAGCAGCAAATGCTTTCAATTATTTGGCTGCGTCTAAAATGTTGTTTAATATATAGAGGTAAACTTTTATGGAACAATCTTGTGTTCTAAGCCTTAACCATGCACACGGTAAAATTTTAGAAAATTTAAATTTTAAACCATATTGAAGGAATTACAGACTATAATTCAAATGTGTTTTTTTTTCAATTGATAATATTTGTCCGTGAATAGGTAGAAAACATTGCGGGAAAGGGAGAAAATGCTGGTTACAAGCATTTTCTCCTTTTCCTACTATGTTTCCAAAAGCCGTCTTTATGAAGGTTGTTAAAACTCGGGATTGTGTGGTAAAGGGTAAATGACCTTTTTTAAAAAGGCTTTGGAAAACATTGTGGAAGAAACTGAAATGCTGACAATCAGTTTTTTTCTCCTTTTGCTATAATGTTTCCTATTCATGTTAGAACAATTACCATGTTTTGAGCTGCGCTTTATTAAATTTTGTCGTCTGCAAATGCTCTTAAGGTATTTTCTCCTTATACAACAATTTTTCCTGCTTTTTTTTTGGACCAGTACCATTTTTTGAGCCCCATTTTATTTGTCATCTGCGAATGCTCTCAAGGTGTTTTCTCCTTTTCCAACAATTTTTCCTGCTTTTTTTAGGACCAGTATCATTTTTTGAGCCCCATTTTATTTGTCGTCTGCAAATGCTCTCAAGGTATTTTCTCCTTTTCCAACAATTTTTCCTGCTTTTTTTAGGACCAGTACCATTTTTTGAGCCCCATTTTATTTGTCGTCTGCAAATGCTCTCAAGGTTGACGAGTCATTTTTGTTGTCTGCAAATGCTCTCAAGATATTTTCTCCTTTTCCAACAATTTTTCTTGCTTTTTTTAGGACCAGTACCATTTTTTGAGCCCCATTTTATTTGTCGTCTGCAAATGCTCTCAAGGTATTTTCTCCTTTTCCAACAATTTTTCCTGCTTTTTTTAGGACCAGTACCATTTTTTGAGCCCCATTTTATTTGTCGTCTGCAAATGCTCTCAAGATGGACGAGTCATTGATTTGTCATCTGTGAAAGACTTAACCCTTTATCAAACAATCCCAACTTTATTAACCCTGAGAAAAAAGGCTTTTTAAAGCATTGTGGGAAATGGAGAAAATGCTGGTAATCAGCATTTTCTCCCTTTCCCACAATATTCACTTCTATTCTAAAACAAATTTCAATTTTTGGGTCATAAGAATTTACTTTGCTGTCTGCAAATACCTTTAATTTGGACATGTCTAAAATTTCTTTGTTAATTAAAGAGTAAAGGGTGAGGACTGATTAGCATAAAAACCATCCAGCTTGATGAGGGTAACTACTGCATCTTGGAACCAAAATGCCATTGTTGAGTTTGGATTGGGCTATACTCGTAATGTGGTAACTTTGTGAAAGTTCTTAATTCTAACAGTCTTGCATTCTTCTTGTGGAAAATATTAAAACTTAATTAACTCTTTCCTTACTGTTGACAACACCAGCAGCTTTTGTGGACGATGTAAATCAAGATCAGACTGCACAGAACATGCAGTCTGATCTCTGATCTACACTGTCCACTACTTTATTATAGATTAACGCCATTGCAAGCTGTCTCTTCATCTTACAGTGGAACTGTATATTATGATAGCCAATGAAAAAGTGTAAAATATTTTTTTGGCAGTGAAAAAGATATAATTATGGTATATTATCTGTGCCAAACAACACAATTTTAGACTTGTTCAAATTGAAAAGCATTTTCAGAAGACAAATTAACCCTTTACCACACAATGACGCCTTTTAACGCCCCTAAAGAAGAGGCCTTTTGAAAACATTGAGGGAAAAGGAGAAAATGCTGGTAACCAGCATTTTCTCCTTTTCCCACAAAGTTTTCTACCCTATCAAAGAAAAGTTGCGTCATTTGAGCCACTATGAAATTGTCGTCTGCAAATGCTTTCAATTTGGATAGGTCTTAAATTTTGCCGTGTGGTAAAGGGTTAAATGTGGCTGACATGATTGAATTTTGTATTTGAAAGGGTAAAAGTATTGTGGGAAAAGGAGAAAATGCTGCTTACCAGCATTTTCTCCTTTTCCCACGTTTTCAAAAGGCTTTTCCTTCAGGGTCATTAAAACTTGTGATTGTGTGGTAACTCTTTACCTAATGACAAATTTTAGACTTGTTAAAATGGAAAGCACTTGCAGAAGACAAACTAAATCTTTGAAAGTGAGTAAACATTGTGGGAAAGGGAAAAAAATCCTGGTAACCAGCATTATCTCCTTTATCCTTGATGAAACTCAGCTGAGCCTGGGTAGCTCAGTCGGCAGCGTACAGGACTTGAGAACATGGGGTCGCTGGTTTAGTCCCAGGCTCGGCCAATTTCTTTCCGAAGATTAATGTTAGTCATTGCCACAGGATTCATTCATCTCTCACCACTGATCATAGTTTTGATGATGTTTATGTTGGAAAACAGCCAGCGGCTTGGAAAGATAATTGTGCGGAGCACTGGTAAAAGAAACTCCAGGAAAGCATGGATAGGTGCACTGGCCTCCACGATATAACTGAAATAATGTTGAAAACAGTGTTAAACACCATACAGTCAATCAGTCAGTCAATCAATTGATCAATCAATCAATCAACCAATCAATGTAACTCAGGATCATGTGATAAAAGATTAACCACATTTTATTCTTTCAGATAAAATGGATGTACATACAAAATCTACAGAGAACGGTTCAACCAGAGATATTTCTGAATATGTAACCGTAGATAGAATTACTGATGTCACCTCACAGAACAATGTTCTTCAAGAAATATGTCAAGAAGATTCGTCTAAGAAGATGAAAACCACTGGTATGTGCTTTAACCCTTTACCACACAATGATGAATTTTAACGACCCAGAGGAAGAAGCCTTTTGAAAACATTGTCGGAAAAGGAGAAAACGCTGGTACCAGCATTTTCTCCTTTTCCCACAAGGTTTTCTATCCTATCCAAGAAAAATTGTGTCATTTGAGCCGCTATGAAATTTTCGTCTGCAATTGCTTTCAATTTGGATAGGTCTAAAATTTTGCTGTGTGGTGCAGGTTTAATGTTTCTTTTCTCTTTTCAAATCTATCCTAGGCAAACAAATTTCAGACCCTTCCATATTTAACTATTTACCAAAAAATCCTGTGTTTTAATCATTCTAAAGAGGAGGGCTGATGAAAGAAATTGAAGGAAAAGGAGAAAATGCTGGTGACCAGCCCTTCCCATGATGTTTTCTAGTCTATCAAGGACAAATTTCGACATTTGGGCCACATTTAATTTGTCGTCTGCTGATGCTTTCAACTTGGATAAGACTAAAGTTTTATCATTTGGTAAAGAGTTAACCATCCTTAGGAAGAAGGCTTTTGAAAACATTGTGGAAAAAGGAGAAAATGCTGGTAACCTTTTCCCACAATGTTTTCTTTTCCCACAATGTTTTCTACACTTTTAGAGACAAATCCTATCATGTAGGTGACATTTAATCTGCAAATGCATGTACTTTTAATTTTGACAAGTCTATTGTCATTTGGTAAAGAGCTGAAACATGGGATTTTCTGAAAAGGATATTAACTGCCCACCAGACAACAAAACTTTATACTTGCCAATTTAGAAAACATTTGCCGACAAGAAATTAAATACGGCTCAAACGATGAGATTTGTCTGTGTTAAGGTTGAAAAAATGGAGAAAATGCTGGTAGTAAGCACTTTTTATTTCATAAATTTCGGTGATTTATCATAAATAATGGTGGATAATAAGGTTTGATCATTCATGGTTACAACCAATGAAATTAATCAATTTCATAGCAACCAGTATGGAACTACAGTGCAGAACTTTCCTAGTAAAATGGTTCCCAGGGATACAGTTTTACAAACAATTCTTAAGTTTTTTGTAAGAACTTTCATAACTTTACACCTACGTTCAGATTTATGAAATTTTTAAACCCCTTTTACTTAACTTTCTTATCTTTGTGAATTTTTGTCAAGGAGATATTTCTGTAAATCCTCAATTGAGGACAGAAACAGAAGTTCCTGTGCACTAGTTACTTTGGTAAAAATATTGTAGAAAAACAAGTAATTGCATGGAACAAGCAATAGTTAATTTTCTCACAATGTTCATGGCCCCTTGTTTATTTGTTTCTTTCTTCTGATTATTTCTCTGTAGGTCAGATGAACAAGAGCCTTGAAACAACAGATGAAGGACCAGATGCCAGAATGTATGTGACCGTAGATAAAACAGAAGATGTACCAAAAGCAGAGGATGAATCAGACATTCTAGTATCTAATGTGTGCTGTGACGAGCATAATATTGTTACCAGTCCGTCTAATAATGTGAAAGTTGTTCCTCTCAGTAATGATATCAGTATTGCTTACATTGATGACAAAGTTAACCTTGGCATTGCCACACAGAAAGCTGATTCAGACAGGCTCTGTTCAGCCAGTGTACATGTATCTAAAAATAAGCAGGAAGCAAGGGATAAACTAGATTACATCTGTCTCCCAGCACAAGTTGTAAATGAAGTTTTTGATCCAGAAAATTTAGATAAGGCAAATACCCACTCTGAGTCTGTTGAAGATAGTGGGTCCAGTAAAAGAGATCATACATTGGCTACAGCAGATTATCTTCCAGTGGAAACAGTAGTTGTAGACATTGATACAAAAGCTTTAGATAAGGAATATACTGATTCCCAGTCTGATGAAGAGTGTGAATCCAATGGAAAAGATCAGACTGTCATTCATATTGAAAATAAAAACTGTGAATCCACAGAACAGAAGGAAAGTGTTAAAGGTCAGTCTGGAGTTGTTGAAGAAGAGTGCACTGCCAATAATGTATTTCAATTAGGACATTATGACCGTTTTAAAGCTGGCTTTAGCAAAGATGATCGACATGACCCAAAATTTGATCATATGTGTAGTCAGAATGCTCACACATACAACCTTATAAAACTGAAAAAGAGACATTTATCATCCAGTGCTGAGTGCCCTACTACTCCAAAACGACTCAAAAGCATTGAGGAGGCCTTCCAAGGGACAAACACTTTATCACCCATAGAGGCTGCGATGAGTTTTCAAAAAGACAGAGGGACAGTGGAAACTTTTGGGGAAACACCAACACTCAGTGAGTCTCAGGACATTGATAAAAATAGGATCAGGCCTATCAGCAGCACCCCATTGGTTCAAAACTTTGGGAAAAGCAAAATGCTTAGTTCCAGAAAAGTTATATTAAAGACTAACCATGCAGAAAATAAGGATGAGACTGAAAGTAAAACACTTGTTGGCAACAAAAACTTGTCAACAATCAGAAATGTTAGCAAGGAAGAGGAGAGCACCTTATTGTATGAGAAAGTAGAAGATGTACATGATGATGTGAGTAAGGTTAGTGATGAATTGGAATCAGAGCCTGATAAAACTTTACAGGAACAAGATAAACAACAAAATAAGGTTACCTATGAAAGAATGGAGAGTGAAGATAACTTAAAAGAATCCAAACTTACAGACCAAAACAATGACCAGAACAATGATAACTCATGTCTTAACTTGCCAGTAGACAGTGTTGATATACTTGGGGACTGTAAAAGTACCAGTCTTTCAATTACGGACAGTTCTTACTTTGCTCAAAGTACAAGCAGACGTGAAGGTAGATTTAAGAATGTTGAAGCCTCTATTTCCAAGATAGATCTGGAGGAAGATATCGTATTATCTGAAGATGTTCTAGGGCTGGAAAATGATTATGATGATTCTGACATAGATGAAGAGACATTGCTGGCTGAAGATCTTGATGCAGATGATGGTAATAAAGAGAATATTTTGAGTTCTATTCATAGCTTCAAAAGTATAGAGACAGAAGAGAAGAAAAAAACCCTTTGCAAAGATAGAAAAACCTTTAAAGAAGTAAAGCCAGCTTGTGAAATAAATGTCAAGGTTGAAAAGGCAGAGAAGGGTACATGTGATAAACATGCTGAACAGGTTGTTCCAATTGTTGAGGCCACAACTGATAAATCCAAATCAGATCTCAGTAAACAGACTGTCCATTCAAACATTTGTAGCATAGATATAGAAATATCTTCAGTTACACAGAATCTAGGTGAACATGTGAACCAGTCCAATGAACCAGTAGTAAAAGTACAAGTTGACATTGAGAATAGAAAAGAACAGGAGATAAAGCCGTCAGTACAGATATTGGATACACAGTTAGAAAACTCAGCAAAGACACAAGATGATGTTTGTATAGAAAAAGTTAAAACAGAAGTAAAACCTGAAGTATTACAGGATACAAAACCTACAGTATGCTTAAATAAAACAGAGGCAGACAGAGTAGCAGTGGTACAGAATACACCAAATAAAAAAGTTAACAGCTGCAAGACTACTGCAAATACTTATCCTGTGCAAAGTATGGACTCAAGTTTGCTTGTTGGTGACCTAAACAATAATCTGATGAAAGAAGTAAAACGAAAATGGAAAACTGATTCCATTCCATCACAGGATATTAATCTGACAGCAGCCATAACTTACCATCAGAAGTATTCTGCCATGAATAATTCTTGTCCAGCCCTGCTGGAAGGTGAGAAAATAAGCTGTTTGAATTTTTATGAAGAAGAAATCCACACAAAACATCCAAAGATCAACCATTATTCATTGAAAGAGGCATTGATGAGGCTCAGAAACCAAAAAGGAGATCTGGATAGAATGAAACTTACAGCCATTCATGCTTTTGAACAGAACTGTATCAGGAGAAGTAGACTCCTAAAAGCCAGACACAGGGATGAATTTGAACAGCTGCATAGAAGGTGATTATTTTTACCTACTTTTTATGTGAGCCATGCAGTGTGAAAAGGGGCTTAATGTATCTGCGAAAAGTATCGACCCAGCCCAGGCTGCGCAGTCTGCGCAGGCTGACCTGGGCTGAAACTTTTCGCTATTTGGTCAATTTTCTGTATGTCCAAGGAAAAGTCTACCTGAGGATTAAGTCAGTTGTTAAAGAAAGTGACTATTATCAGAACTCCAGATAAGAGGGAGTGATGGTATTATAGTGATAATAATTTCATTATTTCTCTGCAAAACCCTATGTTGTGGGTACTCACTAGAATCGTCTCGATAGGGTTTAGCTGAGACTCATTAATATTTTCGAATTTGAAATCAAAATCACTCCCTCTATCTGGAGCTCTGTATTATGGATCCTTAAGTATGTGATAGCTAGCCTGGTACCATGGATCACAGAGACACATGAAGCCCCCTTTTCACAGAGCATGGTTTATTTATAATGAGCCTTTATTGAAATCTTAAAGATACATCCTTACAGCTAGAGAGAAAAAAACCATGTTGAAAGTAGAAAGTGTGTAGAATTGCACAGCTGTGAAAACTAAGATAAACTACCAATATATAATACGATGTGAGGGGTAGAAAAACATACTTGGGATTTGTCCTCATTTAAAACTTGAAATGACAACAGCGATTGCTTGGAAGGCCTTGAAAATATGAAATGCATTTTCTATCCGTCGTAATCTCTGCAACCTTGCAGCTGTCAGGGGCAACATTTGGCATGAAGATAAAAAAATGATTATAGTTTCATGAGATAAGGATGAAACGGGTTAATCCTTTACCACACGACCAGATTTTAGACCTGTCAGAATTAAAAGCATTTGCTGATGACAGTTTCAATGTGGCTCATATGAAATGAGTTTTCTTTGATAGGGTAGAAAACATTGTGGGAAAAGGAGAAAATGCTGGTAACCAGCATTTTCTCCTTTTCCCACAATGTTTTCAAAAGCCATCTCTTTCAGGGGTGTTAAAAGTCGTCATTGTGTGGTAAAGGGTTAAAAACTGGCTGAAAATTGTCTGAAAAACAAGTAAAGATGTATCTCTAACTCTACACCAAACAGCAAAATTTTGGACTTGTTCAAATCCAAAGCATTTGCAGACGACAATTTAAATGTAGCTCAATTAGTGATAATTGTCTGTGAAAGTGTAGAAAACATTTTGGGAAAATGTTGGTCACTAGCATTTTCTCCTTTTCCCACAATATTTTCAAAAGCTTCTTTCCTCAAGGTTGTGTAAACTCTTATTGTGTGGGTTAAACCATCTACCACAAATTACCAACCTTTTAACGTTGGCTGTTTTGCAAGAAATTTCATTTTCAGCAAGAAATCTTAGAATGCCCCTTTAAGACATGAATTAACATTGAGGGAAAAAAAAGTCTTAAAAATCTTTGGTTACACACATTTTTTTCCTTTTGTCAGACTGACTAATAATTGCAAAATGCAAAAAAATAGTCTGCACAAGGTTATGAGTTAATTTATAGGCATATTTATTGTCTGCTCTACAACTGTATAAACTCTATACCTAAATCCAAAGCATTTGCAGACGACAAATTAAATGCGACTCAAGCTGTGAAATTTGTCTTTGCGAGAGTAGAAAAACATTGTGGAAAAAAAGAGAAAATACTGCTTTCTAGCATTTTCTCCTTTTGCGGCAATGCTTTCAAAAGCCTTTTATCTTCAGGACTGTTAAAACATGGGATTGTGTGGTAAAGGATTACAATTTAAATTTACTTTCATTTACAGACAGTGTAACCAGTTCAATCATGTGCGGTTCCGGAATGATATACTGCCCTTTGTCAAACAACAACAACTTCTACAGCTTCGTATAGACCATCAAAAGGAAAATGGCCGACTTGCGCACCATCAGAGGTTAGAGTTGGAAAGCCTAGTCCGGGAAGTCAAGTCTTTGCTGTTTGAAGAGATTGAGCAACACAAGGAGCAGGTTTCTCCCGTTGAGAAGTTAATTTCACAAGTAGAGAACATGAGCAAGTTGAAGATCAGTAACAGTGGAAAATATGGGCCGTCTGTGATGGTGTCATTTCTGAAACGACCATGTAAAGAGAATAATTGGAAAACTTCGACAGTGGAGGAATGTCTACCGCTTTTGATAGCTCAGGCTTTGTCCCATGAAGATAAACTTTATAATCACTTCTATAAGTTTTGAAAAATTGGGAAAAAAAAAACCGGTTGACTATTATGCTTTAACTGATGAGGTACTTTAAGTCTTTACTATGCAGCCCCCGACTTTTAATGACCTTAAAAAAGAAGCCTTTTGGAAAACATTGTGGAAAAAGGAGAAAATGCTGGTAACCAGCATTTTCTCCTTTTCCAACAATGTTTTCTACCCTATGATCAATGACAGATATCATCATTTGAGCCAGTTGAATTTGTCGTCTGGAAATGCTTTCAATTTGGATGAGTCTAAAATATTGTCATTTGGTAAAGAGTTAACAAACATTTCTATGTTAGAAGCTCCCAGGAAAAGAAAGCTTTTGAAACCATTGTTGGAAAAGGAGAAAGTGTTGTTAACCAGTATATTCCCCCTTTCTCAGAGTTGTCTACCCTTTGAAAGAGAAGTCAAATTCAATTTGCAAATCTTAAACCCTGCACCAAACAATGCAGTTTTTCAGCCTTTGCCACACGGCAAAGGTTTAAACTGGTCAAAATCTAAAGCATTTGGAGACAACAAATTGATTTTTTCATAAAAAGTGGGATTTTTTTTTTTGTTTTTTTTTTTTAAAGCTAGAAATCATTGTGGGAAAAGGAGAAAATGCTGGCTACCAGCATTTTGTCTTTTTCCTCACAATGTTTTCAAAAACTTTCTTCCCCATGGTCATTAAAACTGGGGATTGTATGGTAAAAAATAATAACCATGAGAAAGAAGCCTCCTAAAAATGTAAGAAAATTAGAAAATGTTAGTCACCAGCATTATCTCCATTTCCCTCAGTGTTTTCTATCCTTTCAGGAACATAGCCAATCATTTGAGCAACAGTATGCAAAATTAATGTTTTGATTTTCAACAAGCATAAAATTTAGTTGTGTGGTAAAAAGTTAAATGTGGCAGATTTGATAATTAGCACAAAACTTGATCATGTTTTTCCCAGGTTCATATTGAAAGGACTTGCAGACTACAAATCAAAGGTGACTCAAATGATGAGGGCTTTTGTTCAAAACAGGTGGAAAACATTGTTGGAAAAAGAAAATTGCTTGTTAACAGGTAAAAAGTAAACCAAAAACAGAGAGACCTGGCAACTTTTGACCTACTTTGACCAACTTTTGTCAAAGTTCATTTTTCTGCCAGTGAATGACACTTGGACCAAAAGTGCAATAATAGATTGTCATCTTCTAAATAATTCCCATACCTTTAAATAGTATGATTTAAATAAAAAAATATTTTAACCCCTGCATTGTTCACTTTTGGCCTCAATAGGGGATTCAAGGAGTCCATATCATTTTTTCAGACGTCCCAAGGTAAATGCACTTGTGTTTACTGCTAGAATTATCATTTAAATTCAATGACTTACATTTTGTAACTTGTGTTATCTTTATTCTGCATGCTCTGTTAAAAAAACAGACCCAGATCTATGTATTACTTTTTAGTTCACCTGAGCACAAAGTGCTCAAGGTGAGCTTTTGTGATCGCGCTGTGTCCGGCATGCAGTGTGCGTCGTCCATCGTAAATCAGACAAGTTTGAAATTGGTTCAAATTGGATGAAAAAGTAGGTCATAGGGACAAAACCTTTTGTGCACTTTAGGGGCCACATTTTAAGTTAATTTAGTCATTTAAGTTCAGTACATGTGAAAGTTAGGAAGTCAAAAGGTCACTGATGCAAATCTTAGGAAAACACTGAGTGCTCTCTAGTAGCTCATATACTGATAAAACTTCATCTGATTGTTTGTCTTGATATCTAGCACAATTTGAAGCTGTATCAAGTCGGGTCCAAAAGTAGGTCACTGGGACAAATCTTGCAAAACCCTGTATGCACTTTAAAGGCCACATTTTCGGTCAGATATTCATGAAAATTGGTCAGAGCATTTGTCTTGATGATATCTTAGACAAGACTGAAACATGGTCATGTCAGGTCAAAAACTAGGTCAATGGGACAAATCGTAGAAAAACCTTGTGTGCACTTCAGAGGCTTCATTTCAGTGCGATAATCATGAAGGTTAGTCAGAATGTTTGTCTTGATAATATCTTTAACAAGTTCAAAATTAGATCCAAGAGGGTCTAGGACAAGTTCGAAATTTGGTTACAGTGGATCAAAAAGTAGGTCACAAGACAAATTTCAGAGAAGCCTTATATGCTCTTGAGAGGCCATACTTTTAGTCTAATACTTATGAAAGTTGGTCATAATGTTAGTCTTGATAATTATTACATATCTTGCATAAATTTAAACTTGGTCCAATATCATCTACAAGAAGGTCACTGGAAAAATCTTAGAAAGACCTTTTGTGCACTATACACATTTTCATTCAGATGCTCTTAAATTTTGGTCAATTCTTTTTTTTTTAGGTAATATCTGAGAAAAGTTTGAAGCTGGGTCTCATTTGTTCAAAAGGCAGGTCTCTAGGACTTAAAGAAATCTTGTTTGCACTCCAGAGGCCACAATTTTTATCCAGTACTCATAAAATTTGTCAGAATGTTTGTTGTGATAACATGTCAGAAAGTAGGTCATGTAGCGTCATGTCAGATCCAAAAATAGGCCACTGAACCTTATGTGCACTGTAGGCACCACATTTTCATTCATATAGTTGGTCAAAGCATTAGTTTAAAAGATATCTGTAACAAGTTTGACATTTTGGTCATTTTGGGTCAAAAAATAGGTCACTGAGTCAAATCTTCAAGAAACTGTGTGCACACTAGAGGCCACATTTTCAGTCCAGTACTCTGGAAAAATGGTCAGAATATTTGTCTTGATGATTCTGTGAAGGAGTTTGAAACAAGGTCAAATTTTGTCTAATTGATTGATTGATTGATTGTATGGTGTTTAACGCCGTTTTCAACATTACTTCAGTTATATTGCGGCGGCCAGTGCACCTATCCATGCTTTCCTGGAGTCTCTTCTACCAGTACTCCACACAATTTTCTTTCCAAGCCACTGGCTGCTTTCCCACATAATCATCATCGAAACAATGGTCAGCAGTGGAAGAGGAATGAATCCTGTCGCAGTGACAAATTTTGTCTAAAATTAGGTCACTTTGACAAATCATTAAAAAACCTTGTGCACACTCTAAAGGCCTATTTTGTCCATTTCTCATGCATGTTGAGGGATCCTGTGAGGCTCAGTGGTAAAGTGTGGGACTTGTGACCTGAAGGCCCCGGGTTCAAGCCTCACTCGATTGACTTTCGTGGAAGTGTCCTCGGGCAAGACACTACAGAGCCCTAGCCTAGTACTGGTTAAACCCAGGAAATACATGAATATCTGAGCTATCACAGTGATATGACTGAAATAATGTTGAAAGTGGCTTAAAACTCCATTCAATCAATCAATCATGCATGCATGTTGATCAGAATGTTTGTTTTGGTAATATCTCTGATGAGTATGAAAGTGGGTCACATAGTGTCAACAAGTAGGTGTTACGGGAGACCACTCCTTCATGCATGGCTTTGTCCTGATTTAAATACAATACCTAACAGCTGCGTTGGGGAGATATCTCTTTAGCTCAGTTGTTATGGTATTGGTCTTTTAAACCTCGAAAAACAAGGATCTTGTCCACCGTGGGTTCGAATCCCGCCAGATGCGGTTTGTATTTCAGCTATGCATTTGTTCATTTGTTTCTTTGTTACGGACTTTGTTCGTAAGTTAGGTCAAAGGGATAAATCTTAGAGGCTCTGTAGAGGGCACATTTTGAGTCAAATTCTCATTAAAGTTAGGGCTACTGTATATTCAATCATGTAAATCAATTTCAATAACACAACTGATATATTTAGAAAAAAAAATGTAATTCCCATTATGCACTCTGAATACATTTTCTATATGTCTTGCATCATGAGTCTCTTCAACTAGAATCTCTTCAACTTTATGAATCCTAGATCACTTTTCTCAGGTGAGTGCTTTATGGCCAATGGCCCCTCTTCTCTCTTAACTCTTTATTTACCGTAGACGACACCAGAAGCTTTTGTGGACAGTGTAAGTCAAGATCAG